>PVLA01004311.1:86960-181886 GCA_004027455.1 Hydrochoerus hydrochaeris | reverse complement strand
GAGCCTTACAATGGATGACAGCTACTTGCTGTGGTAGCCATACAGCTGCCAAAAGGTCTAGGATCTGGGGGGCGTTTTTGATTTTTGATCCTGCTGAAGTTAAATGACCTCTCTCCTGGTATATGGCCCTGTGGACATGGACAGTGGCAAAGGCATACCTGCTATCCATATAGATGTTCACCCTCTTTCCCGTTGCTATCTTGAGGGCCTCAGTTAGGGCAATGAGCTCTGCGCGTTGTGCCGAAGTTCCAGGATCTAGTCTTTTGACCCAAAGTACCTCGGTCTCAGTGGTCACTGCTGCCCCCCACCACTCGCTTACCTCCACAGATGAAACTACTTCCGTCAGTGAAATAGTTCTGAGCATCACTTATGGGGAGAACTGACAAGTCTGCTCAAAGGTTTTGTTGTCTCTCAACGAGGTCTGTACACTGGTGGAGAGGGACTGTAGAGTCATCGTCAGGCATGAGAGTGGCAGGGTTTAAGGCTGAGGAGGTTTTGAACATTACTGAGTCTGGGTCTAGGAGCAAGGCTTGGTAATGTAGGATCCGGGCATTCGATAACCACTTTTCAGGCGGGGCCTTGATAAGAGTCTCTAGGCAGTGGGAGGTTACTATGGTGAGCCTTTGTCAAAACGTAAGCTTTTTGGCTTCTTTCAGAAGCAAGGTCACCGCAGCTAGAATCCTGAGACAAGGAGGCCATCCCCCCGCCACAGGGTCAAGTTTTTTGGAGAGGTAAGCGATGGGTCGCTGCCAAGGTCCCAGCTCCTGTGTTAAAACCCCTTTTGCGACCACTCGCTGTTCATCTATGTACAAGGTGAAAGGTTTTGTCACATTTGGGAGCCCTAAGGCGGGGGCCTGAGATAGTGCCTGTTTAAGTTGAAGGAAAGCCTCATCACGTTCATTAGTCCATTCCAGGGGTTTTTGAGTATCCCCTTTCAAAGAATCATACAGGGGTCTGGCCATCTCTGTGAAGTCTAAGATCCAGAGTCTACAGTATCCCACAGCTCCCAAGAACTCACAGACCTGTCTTTTTGTCCTTGATGTGGGGATTTGTAATATAGCCTGAATCCTCTGGTCAGACAGAGTCCTTTTACCTTCATGTAGTCTATAACCCAGATAGGTTACAGTCTGTTGGCACAATTGTGCCTTTTTAGCAGAGACTCTGTATCCAAGTTGACCTAGAGTCATCAGCAGTTGCTCGGAGGCCTCTAGGCATAGTTCATAAGTGGGGGAGGCTATTAGTAAGTCATCTACATATTGTAAGAGCGTCACCTCCGGATGACATTCCCTAAATCCCATCAAGTCTCTTGCTAAAGCCTCATCAAAGAGAGTGGGGGCATTTTTAAATCCTTGTGGTAACCGAGTCCAGGTCAGCTGCTCCGTCACCCCTGACTTGGGATCCGTCCACTCAAAAGCAAAAATAGGTTGACTTATCGGAGCGATCGGCAAGGTGAAGAAAGCATCCTTCAGATCCAGCACTGAGTACCAGGTATATTCTGGGCTGAGTAGGCTCAGCAGGGTGTAGGGATTAGGAACGGTGGGATGCAAGGTCACCACTTGTCTGTTTACCTCTCGTAGATCTTGTACAGGCTGATAATCTGAGGTACCTGGCTTTTGCACTGGAAGCAAAGGCGTATTCCAAGGGGAAACACATGGCACTAATATACCATTTTCTTTTAGCCTTTGGATGTGGACCAGGATTCCCTTCTTAGTGGGGAGGCTGATGGGGTATTGACACAGCCTGATAGGAGTAGCCTGAGGTAACAGTTCTATAACCAAGGGTACTTGGTTTATGGCCAGTCCCAGAGGGTTGTTTTCAGCCCAGACCTCAGGGATCACTTTCTGCCACTTAGCTAGTAGCTCCCCATTAATTGGAGCTGGCATCTTGTCTTCCATTAAAAAATGTCCTTTGCCCTCTGGGTAGAGGACCATCACCCGGATTGCCCTTGGCATGGGCGGATCTGTGCCTAATTTTAATTTGGGCTTATCTGCCTGAAAATCAATTTGCACTTTTAGTTTGTGGAGTAGGTCTCTTCCCAGAAGTGGATCTGGGCACTCAGGGACCCACAAGAATTCGTGGTGGGTTATCTTGTGACCCGGATGAGCTATACTAGCAACCATTTTTGGGTAGGTCTTTCACCCCCCTGTAGCTCCAATTACATTTACTTTATCTTCTGAAAGTTTACCCAGGGGAGAAGTCAGAACTGAATATGTGGCTCCCGTATCCACTAGGAAGTCCACAGGTTGCCCCCCCACTTGGAGAGTTATCCAGGGCTCGGGGGGTGGCAGTGAGCCCTGACACCCTCTATTTTGAGACATTAATGTCTTAGCATCACGCTCTAATTTGTTTTTCAGTTTTAGGCAGTCCTTGCGCCAATGGCCTGTTTCCTTACAGTAAGCACACTGATTTTTATCTAAAGGGGATCGTTGACACTTAGTTTCACTTTTTGGTTTTCTTTCGTCCTTCTTGGTTTCTCTTTCGCAGAGTAATTCAAGGACTTTAGTCATCTTTTTGTTAGTTGCTTCCTGTAGGTTCTCACGATTTTCAGAGACTTTAAGGGCAATCTCAATCAGCTGGGAGAGAGACATTCCCTCAAATCCCTCTAATTTGTGTAATTTGCACCTGATATCAGGGGCCAACTGTGATGCAAAAGCGATGTTAATCGCCCTAGCATTCTCTGGGGCCATCGGATCAATGGGAGTATGTAACCAATAAGCCTCCAGGGGGCGCTCAAGGAACGCAGCCGGCGATTCTCTGCCAATTGCCTTACCTCAGTCACCCTTGACAGATTTGTAGGCTTCTTAGCCGCTGCCCGAATGGCATCCAGAAGCCTCTGGCGATATTGTTCTAAAGCCTCCTTACCTCTATCAGTATTGGGGTCCCATTCCAGGCGCGAGGAGGGGAAAACACGTTCTATTCTCTGGAAGTCAGCTGTAGGAGTGCCGTCAGGGTCTCGAATGCCTTTTTTCCCTTGAGCGAGAATGCGGAAGCGCTCCTCTGCTGTAAAAAGGACTCGAAGTATCTGCTGACAGTCATCCCAGGCGGGACAGTGAGTGACAAAAATAGACTCAAGCAAATTTATAAGGCTATCAGGGTCCTTTGAAAAAGGAGGGTTCTGGCTTTTCCAGTTATACAGATCAGAAGTGGATAAGGGAGCATAGACAAACATTGAGCCTCCACCGTGCGTTGGCATCTCTTGCAGGGGACAGAGGGGAACGGCTTCAGAGGGAGGCCTAGGTTGAAGTTCCGCACGGTGGCGACCGCGTGTGCGGATCGGACTAGGGGGAGAAGAGGGGGAGGAAGTGGGGGAAGGGGAGACGTAGGAAGTGGAGTCAGGGAGGGGGTTGGAGAAGACGGGTGGGCCGGGTATGGGGGAGGTGGCAAAGGAGGCGAATACTCATCCAGAAGGGGATCTTCTTCTGACACGAGGATTGATGGAGGAGCCGTGGGCTTCTAGTTTGGTTGTGCTTTCGGTTTGAGTGCCGCTATGAGTTCCCCTCCTGGAGGTTTAATCCAAGGAGGGGAATCATAGATAATATCTATCCAAATCTGAATGTAAACAATTTGATCAGGGTGGGATGGGGGCCCGAAGACATATCGGCGAACCGCTTGTGCCGTGGTCATATCAAAGGACCCGATTGGGGGCCAGACCCCTTTCGTCCCGGCAGGCCATTCCTGTGTACCAAAGATCATTAATCTCCCTTTGTAAACATTTTCCCCGTAGCTCACCGCTCCTCTCTTAAATTCCTTGAAATGGTCAAGGACCAAGGCTAGGGGTGTTGGCGGTTCCTTTGTTCCAGTCTGTCCCATGATTTCCTAGGAGCAAGGTCTTGAGCGATGGGAAAGTTAGAAACAGTTAACAGAAACACAAGACGCAAACGTGGACACACAGACACAAATCAGACACAAGACAGACTGCAGTCTCAAAAGAGGAAAAAAAAAATAACTCCTCACCCAAAAGTTTTTGGTTGCAAGAATTTTAACCAGAGGGCTCCAAAGACAAATGGAGCTAGTCAAGACAGCAAGGCAAAACACAAATACAAAGCAAAGTGGGCTGTTAGCCCAAACAAATTGTTCTGTCCTTGCTTGTCAGACTCAGCTCCCAAATCGAGGGCGTCCCCTCTATAAGTTATACCTAGGTATGGCACGCCATCAAAACCCTCTGGAAGAAGTAAAATTTTACTCACAGTTGTAGGGGTCCAGATGGTCAATTTGGGTCGGTGGGGCTAAGCCTCCATCCCGGACGAGCCCCCAAATGTAATAGGCCAACTAAGAAATAAAAAAAAACATCCAATCCAATTGATCAAATGTGAATAAGTTTTATTACCAAGCCTGGTGACGCAGCCTCCGGTAACTGGTCTAGAGACTGCGCGCCATACAACTAAGGGAGCTTGTTTTTATAGAGGAGCAATGCAGCTGATTGGTGGGTAGGCAGATAAGAGCACGGGGGTGAGCTGGTTGGTCATTGCAGGGCGGTAAAATTTCAAAATTTAGGGCAGCAAGTGAAACGTCATTTCGGGGAAAGGGAAACAGAAACTTACTCCAGAAGCAGAAACTTATCTTGTATGAAATGGTGGTGCATACGGAACAAGTTAAATCTAAAATGGCGGCGCATACAGAACAAGATGATGGCGCAGGTCGTTAGTGGTTGATCAGAGTATTACACTTCCTTCCTTCAATCTTCAACTTGAGAGTTAGCAAAGCAGAAGCCAGGAGTTTTTCACAATTCTTACAAGCCCACATTTAGTCTCCACAAATTCAAAAAAAACCAAAAAACTTCTTAAGCATTTCTTCTGGTTTATTGCTGTAGTGACTTCTATTTCAGCTAAGGAAATGCCAACTGCAACTCTGAATTCTATCTAGCCAGACTTTAGTAATGTATTTTGCCCCTATTGCTGGCAATTTTTCTCCTATTTTATACGTTGTCTATTCTGCTGGTTATTTCTTTTGCTGTGCAAAGTGTTTTAATTTGATAATTCTTGGCACTATTTCCTGTGCAACCAAGTTCTATTCAGAAACTCCTTGTGTAAGTCTATGGCTTTGATAATTTTACTTATTTTAACCTTTAGCAGATTAAATTTTTTTTCTTAACAAACTACATTGTCTTATTTATCAGACAAATGACTGGCCTTAATTAACAGTTGATTGAGGAATGCGGGTTTCCAACATAGTACCACAGTCACTTGTCTAGAGCAAGGGTCAATTAGCTTCATATTGTAAAGAGCTATTTACCAAAATAAAGTGTGTTTCGATTTGGCACAGTGTGAAGAACTCTGTACTAGAATCTTGATATGTGCCCGATTGCCTACAATTTTCTAATCTTGCTTCACTGAATATTTGTTCTAGGACATTCCACAGGCCTCTCAATCTAAGAATGACAAAAACTGAACCGATTGCTATTCATCAACAGCAATGTTTCCTCGTGTATTTTTCACCTCAAGAAATGACAAAACAGTCTACATGTTCACTCTTAGACTAAAAATTTAGTATTTAATGTTTTACCTTCCCACCACTCCTGCCTCATTGGCCTCAAGATTCATCATGTGATGTTGATCACTCTCTCTTCTTTATCTCCATTAGTGGCACCTTAATAGAGGCTCTTTGTCAGGATGTCTGAAATAAACTACCCTATAACCTTACTCCAATACTACCTTCCTCTGGAAATCATTTGTAAAGCTACAACAATAGCAAATGCAAATGAAGGAATCAACAATGGTATTTGTTGTTTCTTTCTTTATTTATTTGGTATTTATTGTTTAAAAATCTACATGAAGATCAAAATACAGGCTGTCCTCTGGTTACAAGTTATTTTAATTATCCTAATTTATTTAATTTCTTGAGCAGTTGATCAAATTAACATTGACCCAATGTTTAACATTGTTTAACTGAAAAATAATTGCTGTTACTTAAAAACATATATCATAACCTGGATTAATTCATTTTCTCATTACTTCTCTGATACTTGCATTAAAATTCTTATTTGTGGTGCAGTTCTGCCCGATAAAAGCTCCTGCTGGGATCCGTGGCTGACATCCATGCTGCCTTGTGTGGCGGCTACACAGGGCTATGTAGCACCTGTAATGTGTCTGTGGTAACTGTGGAATTTAATGTTCTCTTACAGTTAATTTTACTCAAAAGTATTATTTAAGTAGTCACATATGTATATCTCATAATACTAAAAGACAGTAAGAAACTAAAGTTAGATTCTTGCATAGGCCTCTATGCTTATCTCCTGATTTGTTATTTGTGTGCTTTATATAAAAACTAGTCTCAAAAAAACCTGGACAAACCCAAATTACACTGTTCCATACTTCAGCATAGCTCACGCTTATGCTCTGTATTTTCTTCAGTCAGCTACCGAAATCATTTAAATTTCAATATTCACCTATACATAAATTTTCTATGAAGACTAACAGACTTTATTCAAACCAACTCTAGCTTTCAGTTGAGCATATATATTTATATGTGTGTGTCTCTCACCATATAAAAGACAACTCATTTGGGTATGTCTCTTTTGAGAAAGGATAAAGCACTGTTACTTTTAGTTACAAGTACAGTAAGTACTTAAATGATGCTAAGTAAAAAAGCAATATTTGGATGAATTCATAAGTCAAGACTGGTTTTACCAGTCTACACTCCCACCAACAAAGAAGGATTCCTTTTTCCACAGGGCCCTACCAGTGTTTGCTATTGGTTGATTTCTTGATGTTAGCCATTCTTTCTGGAGTGAGATGATATCTCAGTGTAGTTTTAATTTGCATTTCTCAAATGACCAATCATGTTGAGCCTTAGTTTATATCTTTATTTTCTGTTTGTATTTCTTCATCTGAGAAGTATGTATTCATCTCAGATGCCATTTTTGTATTGGGTCTTTGAATTTGGGGGGCCCGAGTTCTTTCAATTCTTTATATGTCCTAAATGGAACCTCTTTGCCTGAGGGTCAGTCAGTTAAATTTTTTTTCCCCATTCTGTGGGTCTTTTCACTCTGTTGGTGATCTCTTTTGATATGCAAAAACGTTTTAGTAAGATGAGATCCCAAGTGTTGATTCTCAGTTTGGGTACTGTTCATAAACTCTCTGCCTACCTCTATGTCTTCAAGATTTCCACCTATTTTCTCTTCCAGTAGAGTTAGTGTTTATGTTTCAACATTTAGATCTTTGTCTATTTTGACTTTAGTTTGGTGCATGGTGATAGAAATGGGCTTAGTTTTAGCTTTCACTGTGGAAAGCCCATTTTTCCAGCACTATTATTAAAGAGGTTATCTTTCTTTCAGTGAATATGTTTGGACCCTTTGCCAAAGATAAGGTGGCTCAGTGTCTTTGTAGTTGTGTCTGCATTTTGTAATCTGTTCCACTGATCCTCAGGTCTGGTTTGTTTTTTTGTTGTGTGTGTGTGTGTGTGTTTTGCCAGTACCATGCTGATTTGATCACACTAGCTTTGTAGTACAATTTGAAGTCAGGGATTGTGATGCCTCCTGCCTTGCCTTTGTTTCCCAGGTTTGCCTTTGCTATTCTAAGTCTCTTCAGTTTCCAAATGAATTTTAGGAATGTTTTCTCTAGATCTGTGAGATATGCTACAGATATTTTTATTAGGATTCCATTAAATCTGTATAACAGTTTTGGGAGATTGGCCATTTTCACAATGCTGATTCTTCCCATACATGAGCAAGGGGTATCTCTCCATTTTCTGATATCCTCTTCGATCTTTTTCAGAGTACTATAATTTTCAATATATAGGTTTTTTTTCCTGTCAAAGAAAATATTAACTTATAAATCTGATGGGATCTTTGTTGAAATCTAAGGATGTAAATGTATTTGCCTATAATGAATGAGTTAGAGAAACTAAAAGGGGTATATTTAACAGAATGACTATTACTTACTCTACCAGTTCAATGTCATTTTAGAATATTGGACTTGAAAAATCTAGACTTTTAGATAAAATTTACCAATCTTAATTTTTCCTCAAATTATTATGGGACTCTAAGGTACATACAAAACACAATAGGAAGAGAATACACCTCACAGATTACCTCTTTGCAATATATGAACTTTGTTTTGAATAGTACACCATGGAACCATCAATATTATCTTCTCCCCATGATTTACATATTATAAATGCAATGTTTCTGGATGTGATGGTACACATCTGTAATCCTGGCACTCAGTGGTCAGAGGCAGGAAGATTACTGTAGGTTCAAGGCCTACCTGGGCTACATGGCAAGAGCCTAAACAAAACAAAACAAAACAAAACAAAACAAAACAAAACAAAACAAAATTGTGCATGCTCTGTTCTTTAGCATCTACAATGAAAAATTAGTAAACAACTATTTCCCTCAACTTTATAGTGATCCAGTGACATGATGACTGAAGAGGGAGAGATCCTCTCTTTCCAAGTGACACAGTATTGTTGTTTTTATTTTTTTATTTTTTGGTACTGGGGATTGAATTTACAACTGTGCCCTTGCAAGGCAGGCGCTTATGCCATTGAGCTAAATCCCCAGCCCTGTGATGCAATATTCTAAAAGAATTGATTCTTGGTGTTGTTTTACAACTCTTACAATACTCTAAATTTCTACAAGGCAAATAGGACTTATTTCTAAGTAACTGCTGTAGTGTTTTCACGCTTTCCTATTTGCATAATCACTTCCTAGAAACCCATTTTTAATAGAGATATTATAATAAATAATCTACATGACAAAAAACCCCAAACTGAATAATTTTAAAATGTCTCAGAGAATTGAAAGCAAAGTGATTTTCATTTGTGATTGAGTGTTTTGCATTTTGTTGACTAGAGGCAGTTTTGGTACTGGCTCAACTATACCCTTAAGCAGGAGTGAGAGCTAAACAGTCTCTAATCTCTCCTTAGCTTTTTAAAGGGTGGCCCTTTCTATGTAAAATGATAACATTCTTCTTGCTCCCTAAGCTCTCTGTGCAAAGCACTGAGCCAATGCTGGAAATGATACTTTCTTCTGCTCAAAAGGACAACTATGGCTCACTGAAAAGAAAAGAGCTGGGATCTGCAAGTCAGACTAGATAAAATTGGTGCTATTACTTCATTGTTAAATAAAAGCAATCTTATTCTGTGGTAAGCTTTCAGCATTGCTCATGTATTTCTTGCTTTTTAACTCTAAATTCTTTTGGAAAAGAGTTACAGCTGTGTACTCTGATATTAGACAGTAACACATACAGAGGGCTTGTTAGCCATACAGTTGGTGATTAGTTAAGATAAAAGGCCACTTAGTGGTATGAACTAATTTCCTTCACATAAAAGGAAATCTGTAAGTTAGAGGGTAGAAAGCACAGTGCTAATGTTGAAGAACCTCGCGTTCCCCACGTGGCTGATCTGGGAGAGAATCTCCTGCGTCCAGCGGGTCCTGGTTACATTTCAGCAGAAATAGCTATAAGTCAGGGACAACAACATCTGTTCATTAATGCCACCTTTACTTACACCAGGTCCATTTGTTTTCCCAGATGATTGCTCAAAATTTTTCAAGGGACTTGGTAAATGAAGGCATAAGAAAACAATTTCTCTCTGGTTATGTGCTGTCACTGCGGGGAATTCACATTTCGCTGAAGAGTGTCTCCCAGATGCATTTCTAACACTGCTTTTTCTAGAATCTGTGGTCAACAAAGAAAGTCAAATCCTTTCAATTGTGCCTTAGAACTGCAAGGCTGAAAGCAGTGGCTGTGGTCTTGTGGGACAGATGCCCTTCTGAATTCTTTCTAACTTCTAGACTCCAGAAATTAAGGATGAACAGAAAAGGCCAAGTGTGAGTGTGTCACACAATAAAATGTGTCTGGAAGACCCAGCATTCTGGGTCAAAGTAGAGAACATCTTCCAAAAAGTGACTCTGAAGTAGAAATGAAATAATTGTAGCGTACATGAACTTCTATACTATAAAACACAAAATGTAAACAATTGAACTATTTATAATTTGCTGATGCTGTCCTACCTGAGGTCCACAGCCCTTTGTATCCTTTAGTTGGTACTAAACCTTTCAAATGAGTAAGATACTTGATTTTTGCTAAATGGAATATGAACGAGGCAGCTTCAGTTCAGAAGGGGAGTTTATGTCCTCAAGACCATAATTAACCAAGCTACTAATAGTCATTCTTACTAGTTTCTAAAATGGAGCAAGTTAGTCTTAATGTTCGATTTTTTTTTCCCTCAAAATGTTTTGGCTCCGTGTTAGATTAAAAGGTAGAGTTAAATAGACATGATACATTGTTTGGGAGTTCCTTTGCTGTGCAATAATCTGTACTTTTGTAACCCATTTTTACTGACGGAGCCACAGAATGACAGTGCGGTTTTAAATTGCCTATGAAGCATGATGGGTTCATGAAAAACTGCCATAGAAATGCTCTTTCTTTGCCATTTTATTTAAGTTTCTCTAAAAATAGGCAATTGGCTAGAGTGAGAGGGTTTATTCTTTCTATGCCTTTCTCCAGACCTTCCCATGTAATGTTCCTCAAGCACATCAGTGCCTTCCACTTTATAGGGTCAGGGTTTCTGCCTCCTTACTTGCTAACCAGCCCTTGTAGCTCAGCTTTTCATTCATTTCTTGTCCGGTCAGGTACTGGGTGACAGTGTGGTATCGAGACAGAGCTGTTTTTGTTTTTATTTTTGTTTTTGTTTTCTAGTCTGTATGGATTTTCTATTGCTGCAGAAATTCTCTTAAGCTCATTAAATTTCCTTAAATGTAGTGGTTTGAAACATGAAAAATTATCACCTTACTGTCCTCAAAGACAGAAATCTGAACTGCTCTCACTGGTCTGAGATGAATGTGAAGACAGGATCATGCTTCTTTCTGAAGATGCTAAAGGAGAATCCATCTCTTTCTCTTTTCCAGAAACCCCCAGCTGCTCACAGTCTGCTGTATCATCCACTCCACCCCAACAAAAGCCAGAGACAGCCAATCTGTTCTTTCCTGTGTCACCATGACACTAACTCTTTTACCTCCCTCTTTCTGTATGTCAGGACTCTTGTGATTACACTAAGGCCACCTGACAAATGCAAGCTGCACTTCCAGTGTTGTGGCTGGCTGATTACCAATCTTAAATCAACCTACTACCTCGATTCCCCTTTCTCATGTAATATAAAGTTATTCACAGGTTCAGGGGTTAGAACATGACTATCTTTGGGTCACTAGCCTTCCACCCGCTGTATTCTTTGACCCAGGTTTGATTTCTCTACTTTCTGATACTTGGACACATAATAGCATGTGTTAAAGTTCTGGTTTCCAGTCTAGAAAAATTAGAACATGTGTGCTTTAAATTTCTAATAATTATAATGTTTTCAACAAGTGCTTGACATTGTGCTCTGACAGATGAAATTAAATTATGTTAAGCTTTTGAACCTAAGGAATTTTTTCTGTGTTCATTTATTTTCTTCCCTCTTTATCCTAAAAGCAGAGGTAAGAGTGGGGGAAGTCCCTCAATAGACCTCAAATTCTCCTTAGTGGATTATATTAATCCCTGAGGGGAGAAAGAGAATGAATATGAAAAAAGAAACCTTTACCAAAACCACTTTTCCTAAAGCCAAAGCCACACACATCCTCTAATACGGATTTTATTAGTAATAACTTTGACATTTTTGAACCAACTATATTTCTTTTATGTCTAAGGACAGTCTCAATGTATAAACATTCTTTCTATTGAGAAATTCTAGATCTATTTTCTGTAGTGCCCAGTTGGAACTCAGACACATGTCTGATACCAAAGGCCTTGTTCTTATCTTTTACCTATTTTTATCAATATACTACAATTATGTTAAGGTTTAAATGATTTTATAGTCCAGTACCTCACACATAATTGATGTTTGACCATGTGATTTTTTCTACTTTTCCTATGAATAAAAGAGAATGAAGTAAATGATGATTTTAACCAGTTATGTAAGGCAATTGTTAGAGTAATTACTTCTCAATGGTAGGAAAAAAATTACACTCATCCTAATCAATAGACTGACTTTTCATTAATTTACTGGTCTGTTTCTTCATACACACAGCCATTTTTGCTTCTGAGAGAATATAAGGAAGCTTAAGTGTGTTTGTCATGTTCATAACCTCAGCACTCTGGGAGGCTGGAGCAGGAAGAGCTTATTTTCCAAAGTTCCGTCCAAGTTTGGACAATTTGGTGACTTAGTAAGTTTTTGCCTCAAAAAAAAAAAAAAAAAAGAGTGAGAAGTAGGAGCAGGAATGTATCTCAGTGTGACGGCACTGGGCTTAGTCTCTAGTACACTACAGAGGAGAGGAGAGATCAAAGAGGAGAGAGAGGGACTGAGACAGAGTGAGGGACATGGATAAGGCTGAACTGAATTTGGGTTAAGCGTCGCATTTGTGTTTTAACATGAAGACAGGAGAACTAATATAAATGGCATCCCTATATCTCTCAGAGATAATGTTTCTCTTCTATTCCTGATATAGAATAACACAACCAGAACACATAAAACTGCCAGAAGCCTATAATAAATTACACAAATTCAGCTTCGTAGCCATGATTCTTACTCAGTTATTCCCGTGGTGAAGCAGTCATGTACTTTGTTATGACTATAACATGTCTAGATATTAAATCTCCTATATTATTAAATAGGGGAGGTTAAGATAAAATTTCAATTGACTTAAAAAATATGGACAAGACAGCTTTTGGTATTATTAGGCTTTGGGAAAAGCTAACTACTGACACTAAGTAAGGACACATTTTTTTTCTGTTATAGCTGGTGATAAGTTTTACAGATCGGTAGATATTTCTCAAGACATCAAATGCAGGATGACATCAGCTTGCTTCAGTAGGATTAATTTGCAACAGCTATTGGTGTTTTTGAAGAAAAACAGTGACAGCTGTTGTACCATTCACGCTTTTGTTGTTGGGCAGATTTATATAGGCATGGCACTACCATGTAGCTAATGGTAAAACCAGAATTTCCAAGTGTAAGAATATACACTGGGAGTTTAAAAAGTATGAATGCTTACTGATCCTC
The DNA here is from genome assembly GCA_004027455.1 of Hydrochoerus hydrochaeris. Classification (NCBI taxonomy): domain Eukaryota; kingdom Metazoa; phylum Chordata; class Mammalia; order Rodentia; family Hydrochaeridae; genus Hydrochoerus; species Hydrochoerus hydrochaeris. The sequence continues at coordinate 168,911 of PVLA01004311.1, read as the reverse complement.
TTAAACTGTAATAGGCAAGTATAATGTGGAAATTTTACCCTTTGGAAAAATAATTTGAAAAGCTAGCTTTGATTTAATTTTTTTCAACTATAAATTTTTCTAAGCCCTTTTATATGTAGATTTCTTTGATATTGCTAAGAGGTACTAAGATCATGTTTGATGGAGGGTCATGTTATAATTAAGAGAATAGGTAGCTTTTTAGAGGCAAGAAATTTGAGTTTGAGACTGAGATGTACAACCTTATCCATTTCTCTAAGGTTCAGAATATTGGTCTGCAAATGATATGCATCAACCCAAATCATCATAAGTTGCTTTTGAGACAATTATTTTGAATTGCCTAATGTAATAATTGTATTCATAGAATAATATTCAACTATTATTACTGTTTCAGACTTGCTAGGATTCAAGCAGAGACAGCATCTCCACAATACTAAATTGAAAAGGTTGCCTGCAGCCCTATGTAAGAATTGTGACAACCGGCCAGCACTTTTATGTTCTGCCCTGCATATGGCTGGGCCTTCATCCAGCCCATTGCTGTGGATACCAGGACTCTCTCAGGCATCTGGAATTTTTCTTCATAATGAAAGATCTCAAGGTTACAAGTCCATGAAACTTTCTTGTAATGGAAAGTTTCTCAGCCTACCTTGGCAGTGGAAAATCATTACCAAGACTGCTTTGATGTGAGGGCAAAATGTAGGCCTACTAATGTGATCCTACTAGGTCACTTCCTCTACCAACAACCCTGAGAACATTACCACATTTCCTTCTTCACAATCTTTCCCAAAGACATTCTTTTGAGGATATAAGTGGTGTTTAATTCTTTTCCTTGGGTCCTTAGCAAAAAGCTCTGAATAGAAAATGAGAATTTATTAAACACAGTTAAGTTCCCAACTTACTTTCAAGTTGTGAACTTTCATAGATATGAACAGACCTTCCATTATGATCACTTACAGATGTGAACAAATTGTGGAAGTAACTCACGTGTCTGCCGAGCACTGTCACAGGTGTGCTGCTGTGTGCTTACAGTACAGTGCGATAGTGTACGGAGTTACAATGCAATCAGGGACTTACTGTATTTGTGTGTGTTTGCCTTTTTTTATGCTTTCTATTGTATATCTGTATCAAAGGTGTATAAGATTCACTTTGTCAGGCTTATGAACCAATCCAACTTATGAATGTTGTCCTAGGACAGAACACATTAGTAATAATTAGTAATTCTGTTCCTTTGTCTTAATAACTTTGATAAACTAATTTCTTCTCTCTCTTCTGCTTCATTTTACCTCCCTTTCTCTTTTCTCCTCCTCATTTCCTTATTCCTCTTTCTCCTTCTTCATCTTTCTCACTGTCACTTAATTTGTAGGTCACTCAAACCCTACTGTGCCTCCCAGTAAGGAAGACTTTGGATTTTGGAATTATATATTGAATATTTTTGAAACTTCAAAGAACTAACATACTGCTAAACAGAAAAATAGGTACTTTAAAGATATAGTATGAGCATATTAGATAAAAGTCATTTATACTTTCTTATTCTTTGATTTTTAATCCTGTGCAAATTAACTATGATATACTTACCAATTCTTTCTTTGGATATACTCGATTTTACAGTTAATTAACTCTATAAAGAAAAGATATTCTTTCATATCATTTGATTGATCACAGTAAGTGATGTCAGGCTGTTAGAATAACTTGTCCTTTAATGTTTTGCTCTCATCATAGAAGAAGAATGATATAATATACCAGGTGGAAATCCACTTACTCTTTATGACTCAGGAATGCAAATAAAATAGTAATGTAATAATATGGTCCAGCTGTACTTAAGAGTTAGCCAAGGCCCCAGTTGTGATGTGACATCTGAAATATTTTTCACAACATATTTCTTCCAGCTGAAATTTGTCATCTTCATATACAAGTCCCACCAAGTTACAAAAATTTACAAAGATATTATAATTTTTAAAAAGATGGAATTCATATGAGTCAGAACATTCTCCTTCCCTCCCAAAATGTAATGCAAAACAACTGTATAGATGTTCAGGGAATTTTCAAAGCCAGCAGTTTCTGTCTGAGTTTGAGAGTCTATGTGTCTGTGTTTTTCTCTGTCTACCTATCTAGCAGATGAGAGTATATATAGATATGTATGTGTGCATGTGTGCAAAGTGAATATTCACATGGATCTGCATGTAAATTGTGCACATGTGTTTAAGTATGTTTATTTTACAAATACAGCTTACGTCTGGGGTATCATGTATTAGGAAGTTGATTGGATCATAGAGGCACTATATTCTTTCCTAGATTAGTCTACTAATGAGTTCATAGCTGACTTGTTAGAAGGTGGGATTTGGTTGGAGGCAGCTAACTGGGGACCTGATCTGGAAGGGTGTACCCCACCACACCTCTTCTTTAATTGACTCTCTCTGCTTCCTGGCTGTAATGCGGTGAGAAGCTTCCTTCTGCTTTGACTTTTCTACCATGCCATTTCTGTGTTGGAGCCAGCCTAGCAGGGGATGCAGCCATGAGCCAAAACAAATCACTCTGAAGTTACTGATGCAGAGCATTGAGTCTGAGTGACAGGAAAAGTGACTAAGACAGATCATTATTGGGACAACGAAGCATTTCATGTGTTCACATTTTTGCCACTGTTCCAAAAAGTCTCACAGTTTGTGAATCTACACCATTAATTCTTTCACAAACATCACATCATTCCTCTGGTGTTGTGAAGAATAGCACCAACTATGAGACAAGCAAAGTGAGTTCAGGTCCAGATTCTTCCATTTGTATGTTTTGTAGTCATTTAAGTGATAAACAATCAAGTTTCTAAAAAAGGAACAAAGGCCAGAAAGACCCTCTCTGAATTCTAAAATATATTGGACTTAACTATTTTTGAATTCAATTATACTTGTCTTGAACTGCCAAGAAAAAGTTTCTCTAACAAAATTTTTGGCTTTCTATTTAATAGATTGACTTGTTCTAGAGTAGTTTCAAGCCACAGAAAAATTACCCAAAAAATTACCATATACTCTATTTTACCTCTCATAATTTCTTCTGAGATTAACATGGGTTTTGACAAATATGTAATGGTGTGTATTCACCACATTGATGTCATGAAGGATGATTTCAGCATACTAAAAGTTCCCTTGTAATGGGTGAATTACTTCATCCACTCATTCCTATTTTCCTTCCACTTTCAGAATTCATTTTATTGTCTCCATAGTATTATTGCCTTTTCCAGTTGTCATATGATTGAAATAAGATGGCACATAGTCTTTTCAAACTAGTTTCTTTCTTTTAGCAACATGTACCACACCATAACTACTTTTGGTTTGATAGCTCATTTCTTTTTATTATTGAAAAATATTCCATTGTATAGGTGGGTCGCACTTTGCAATGCATTATCTTATTTCAAGGCATTTGGCTGCTTTTAAAGACTTGGCAATTATGAATGTAACTAGCATAAAAGGGTTTATGTGCATATGGAGATTTATACAAACAGTATTTTGCCAGCATAAAAATTCAATTAATTTAATTAAATATTAGTAAATGTGTGTTAAGCCTGTGCTTCACTTTGTAAAAGTCAGCCAGAGGGTCCTACAAAGTTGTAATATTTTGCATTCCTACCATTAATGAATTACATCTATTGTAACAAATGTCTTAAGAAAAATAATCTAAAATGTACTTCTGAGTATAAATAATTAAATAGATAAATATTAATTAATTTACTCTTCATAGCATAGGAATTCATACTTACATATTAGGAAAAAATATTTGGTATGTCTGTGTCCACTTACATTATTTTACAGACTTAATCCTCCTTTCATTTATATATATCTTTGACAGATCATATGTGTGGGGAGTATGTTTTATGTAAGGTCTTTTAAGACCATTATATGTAATAAAATGTGAACATTTTATATGTGCTTATATGTTGTAAATTATATAGAAAATTTTTGAACTCTATAAATTTCTACACATCTGAAGTAATCACAAATCATGTTGCTATTATTTAATCTCACTATTATGAATGTTTTGCAATGATTAGATATGGCTTAGTGAGATTCAAGATCTGAAACAGACAAAAATCTCATTTTTTAAGAAATCCAATTTTCAGAGCAAAAATCTAAACTTTCAAGCATGATATCTTCTTATAATAAGAGAACATTTGATTTCCTTTATACCTTCATTCATTCCCACTTTTTGTCATATCCATGGCTCCAGATGCAAAGCCAACATTTACAGTGAGTTTATTTTAGCTGCTAAATTCTGTAAGCCAGAAATATGTGGTGGGATGAATCTAAATCCTAATGTCACAATATTTTTCTGAATTCCCAGATCTATGGTTCTTTGATATTCAAAATTAGATAAGTGGTGAAGATTTTACTAGATTCAATTTTCCATTTATAAAAAATATTTCACAGAACATTTGTAGGAATTAAAACAGGCCATAGCCAAGCATATTTTAGCAGAGCAGGGAGACAGCAAATAATAAATAAAGAAGTATTATGGTATGATCATTAATTAATTCTGTTTCTTGACTAACTGTTTTTTCCTTTATTTGCCTCACTTATTTATAAAACTCACTTCAAGTGTCATCTCCCCGTTGAAAATCTTCCTTAGCAGCCAGTCTATATGTTCCACTAGGCATCTGAGTAAGTAGTTAGCACTCCACCTCCCTCTCCCCTACTATATCCACAGTCAAACTCATCCCTGGATCCAGGCAAGGATCCAGAGCCCAGGAGCAGTGGAGCTTGCTTGGCAGCCGCCTGGGCCAGCCCCCACTATGAGGACGCGAGGCTGAATTTGACGCCACTGTAAAGTTCTTATCCTTATGCAAAAATTCATCACTCTATTTAATTCATTTGTTTATATCGGATATAAATTCCTTCATGTTTCAAATTCTGTAATTCTTTTGTCATTGCAAACACCTAGCAAATAGGAGATATGTCACCTATGGATCTTTTCTTCTCAGGAAGAAAAAAGAAAAGCTTTTCTCCAACTAAGGCTTAAAACACAGAAGAACTAATGGAGAACCTGTAAAGAAGAGGCTCTTTGAGGTTTTGGCCATATGTGGGCCAACATCTTAATGATATCAGAAAAGATTCATTTCCTTTCCTAGTCTCCTTAGCACATTTCTTAGTGCTATTTCAACCCAAGGCTTACACTTGAGGTCCCCTGATGGCTGTCATCATCTGCTAGTGGGCACAAAACTTTATCCATACTGGAGAGAAAGAGAAATCAGCTTTTCGAAGGCATTCCCTTTGAAAAGATAAGAAGGTTCTCTCTAAGCTTTAGGAAAATACCTAAAACCACTGCAAGTTGTATATTCATCCCTGCAGGCCAGTGACAAGATTTTATCCATTGTATTGGCTGAGCTAGAATGTATTTAGCATCATTACTAACTTTTCTCCAACCACATGAACTCCAATAGGAGAAAACTAGAATAAAACTGGAATTACGATTACTGAGAAAAGTAGAAACAAATGTACAAGGTATAGGAATGCTATTCTTTCTTTTCAAAAGCATAAGATTGAATTAGAAAATATCTTCAATTTGGGTTCTTAGCATAGACAAGAGAGCGATATATTAAAACACTGTTCTTTTCCCTTTTAGTTCTTTAAAAATTCAAGTTATGTGTGTAAGAAACAGCTTTCAAATGTGTGTTGTATGCTGCATATACTGCTTAATTTTGACATTAAATTCATAAAATCAAACTATTACTTTTATTTATGTTAATGATGAGTCCTCAAGTCATAGAATACTGCCTCACACCAGCAATAAAGTAAATAGCAAATTTAATTGAATACTACTTACAGGATTTGAAATTTACCATTTGAGAGACTGAAAATCCAGAAAAGGGATTTACAACTTCACATTTTGTTCATCTTAACCACTAGGTTACCAGAAAAGTTTCATACTATGACTAATTTACATGGCATTAGAAAATAAGGAGAAAATTAAGGCCATGTGCTCCCAAGGACTTACTCAATTCATGTGAGCAGCAGAATCATGAGATAATCAATGACCGATGGGGAATTTAAAAGTAACAAAGCCAGGAATTTAAAGTTGTTGGCTGGAGGAGATCAGAGTTTACCCATGATCATAGCCCATAGATTATGAAGGTTAAAATCTAATTCGCGACACTGAATCCTCTGCACCAAACCCTAAGAGGGCTTTTTATTTTCATTTATGAAAAAAAGATAAATTCAAAATTCTTTAAAGGCTTGTGAAGGCTTTGAGAATATCTAGCATCAATATAACTTCTTTGACTTGTTTCTTTCTAACGCTTCTCTCACTTCCCTCTCACCATAGTTACTTTTTAATATTGCTCAAGAAAGTTGGGTATTGTCCCCTTTGTGTTAATAATTTCCTTTAACTGACATACTCTTCCCTTTCATCGTGCACCACTTTGCTCAGAGTTACTTCTTTGCTAGTGTTAGCACGGACACCTTATTTAACACTTGGTCCTATTCATCTCCATACTTAACTCTGTTCCACCTTAATTTCTATAGTACTTAGTACCTTCACACGTAATGTAATACTAGAGTTTTATCATTGCGATTTATTTTCGATCTTCTTCATTGAAGGGTCTGTTTTAATGATGTAGCAATTATTATTTTGTTTACTGACCTGTTGTGAATGCACAGAACAGGACTTAGCACATGCAACAATTTCAGTATATATTTATTACATGAATGAGTAAATGAGTTTGTATTAACACCGTATTGAATTAGTAATTCAGGCATATTCTCGTGTAGAATAGCAATGCAAAAAGGCAAATTAAACACCTTTTATTTTCTCACATATTGACTGTTATTTAACTAAGTCTCTTATTCGAAAGTTTCTGCCAACTCAAATGTATTTTTGAGCCTATATAACATTGGACTTTTTTCAATCATTTTGATAAAATACAATCATCAATTCAATTAAACTATTATATAAACCTATACTTGGTAGGCTACTCTGATTTCTGAACATTTGTCTAAATTCCAGGTATACAAACAAATTTGAGTAAAAGCTCCAATGCATATATAATCCCCTATGTGCGAACATAAGTTTTTCCAGCAGGATCCTGCCAATTAATAAGGATTGTTATTTCACCATAGAACAGTTTATGTCTTTTTTCAAGAAATATGTCTCTCTGAAAATTATGTTCTTACAGTCAAATGTAGCAAATAAATAATTCTTATTTTAATAGAATTTTAATTGCATTCAAACTAATGCCTACTGAAGAGAAATAAATTTTCTGTAGTTTTCTTTTTATAATTCTCTACAATAATAAATTCATTTCCCAAATTAATTAACAGTAAATCCTCTTACTAGGAGAATAGAAAAGTGTTTTCATGAATAATGATTGTTCTTGCACTGTTTTGCTCTGTACAACTTCATTTCTTAAAGATGCTTAGAATTTTATTTTGTGTTCTAGAGTTTTTAAGATTATATCGGCTTATCATATGTTGAGAGAAAAAAGGAGTGGCTGGGGTCTCAAAGGCCATAGCTTTAAACTGCTTAGCTTGGGTATCTTTAGGGGTGGCCATGTATTTTCCCTTTTGTTTTCTCCACTAGCTGCCACATCTGTTCATAAATACATCACCCACATTCCTTCAGGCTTTGCTCTGCAACATAGAAAATATTAACGTCCTAGGTCAAGCCTCTTTTTAAGTCTCCCCTTCTTAAAACAATCAAAACTCTTATTCTTCTTATATTTTATGTCTCTGTTTTACCTAGTCATTTTGATGCATGTTGAAAAAGAAAATATGTGTGAAATTAATCATATGAGCCACAGATAGGCATAAAATATTGTCCAATTTCGTGGTATTTTATCCATTAAATAGCATATATAAGTTTTTATTCTATAATTCATTATTTATTTTGAGAATAGTTGAATTCCTTTTTTGTGATAAACAATAGGTAAATAAAATAAGTTGCTAAAAATGATATCACAGAAACGAGCTGTGGATAGTGGCACATATCTGTAATCCAGCATCCTAGCAGGATGAGGCAGGAAGAGTGCAACTTACTCAGAACTTGTTGAGAGAGAGAGAGAGAGAGAGAGAGAGGGAGAGAGAGAGAGAGAGGGGTAGATAAAGCTGAGTATGAAGAACCTGTGTTCAATACCATCCTCGTTCCTAGTATTGTAATTTTTTTAAAAAAATACATCATAAAACACAATTGTTATGTTATGCTACTATGTTATGCGTTTTGTCTCTAAAGGTGATTAATTTAGCTTGGTTTCATCCCTTTGGAATAAGGAGATCCAATTGAACACTCATTTAGCTAGACACACCTACATGGTCTCCATGTTAGTTTTTGGTTGCTGGGAGAAAAATGCCTGATCTACACAATTTAAAAGGGGGTAAAAAGGATTTATTTGACTCATGGTTTCAGTCTGCGGTTGGCTCGCTCCAAGGTAGCAATAGCAGAGTGGCGAAAATCTGCTCATCTCCTGACAGCCAGGAATCTAAGAAATAGAAAAGAGCCAGAGAGAAAGGAACCGAAGACCAGATATGGTCCCTAAGGTCATGCTCCCTTGGCCATCGAGACACACATGCACATGTGCCTTACTAGACTCATAGATGTCTCTTAAGCCAATCAGGGTTGATTGATAACCAAGATTATCCACCAGAGCCTCTGTGCAGTGAGATTGTCTTCCCACCTGGCTGCAGAGTGTTCCAGAGTCTTTACCCAGAGCACAGGTGCAGAATCTCCCATTCTTCTCAACCTTCAGGCCAACACTGGCATGACATGACATCTTTCCACTAAATTCTGAATAATCTGCTGCACAGAAATAGGTAACTCACATAGGAGCTCTGCTTCAGACTTCCTCCTTCTAATTGTCGGGGTCACACACCTTCTAGCCGCACAGCCCACAGGGAATTCAGTTGCTTAAAAAAATAAGAGTCTGAACAGAGACAGATTTGATTTCTAGTTGCAGGTCTATAACCTCAAAATTACATGTTATTGAACAAGTCAGAGGACAGTTTCTCAGAAACGTTAGGCTAATGATATTTATTTAATATGGATGTTAGAGCAAATGTGACTAATATAAGTAGAAGTTCTACTGCCATTTCTGTTCACATCATCACACATCTCTTTAGAAAACACCTCTACATGCTAGATTACCAGAGAAATTGGAGAATGGAGACCAAATGCTTATATGAGAAGACATAAGTGACTGCTGTTGAGGCCCAACAAGTTGTGATATGGCTTGGGAAAAAAAGAATCAACTTTAGACAAAATGGGAAACTAAAAGAGAGAAATTCTTGCTCATATCCTTTGGTATATTTTTAAAACTTTTATATTCCCCTTATAAAGTTTGGTATATGTAGGAGATAAGTATTTCTAATTTCTTCAAATATTTCTCATATATTATTTTATGTTAATATATAAAAATATATTAATCTACCCAAATTCTTCAAAATAAAGTAACTGTTCTGAAAGACATTTCCTAACCAGTACAGTTAGGCTGATGCTTTAATTTTATCTACAATACTGCTCTAAGAGAAGTTTGGGATTACTATGTACTATTCTGATAGTTAGGAAATCACCTGAGATTGAAGGTACAGATAATCAAAAAGATGTTAAGGTGTAGCTTCATTATTCTCTATAGATAATTCTCCCAAATACATATGTGTAAAAGTCTGTTTACCTTCCAACCGTTTCCACTTTAAACGCTTCTCTTTACTTCGTCTCATGATTTTCATTTATTTAACTTACCAAAATGACGATCAAAAGCTGTAAGCTTGCATCCACATCTAGATGGAAAGCTGGAGATAGCTATGCTCTTACCCACATTCACAAAGTATTTTAACATCTGTAAAAATCTTATCAAATAAGTCTTTACCAAAATAAGTACATTTATCAATAATTCTTTACCAAATAAGTACCAAATACTTATAGTATTTACATTTCACTCAGGATACACACTTATCCAAAACTCATTCACTTTCTCATGATTTGTTTTATGTTACACCCTGTGCTAAGTACTGGGGATACAGCCACAAGACAAGCATGGTCTGAGATGATACAGTGTTAATGATCAGTGATGATCAAAACTTGCAATGAGGGGCAATTCTGCTTTACTGACTCAATATTTAAGATATTCTGTACGGGTAAAGAATTTGGCTCTGAATTTATTTGAAATATTACTGCTGTGAAAATGTCATGAATTTTGTTCTCTCCTGAGATGAAATCAATAATTTTAGGTTGTTTTTGAAATGCCATCGGTCTATTTCAGAATGTTTGATTTTTAAAGTACATTTTATGGTTTTGCCAGTTTTGTTTCACGTTGATCTCAGGTTTATGTATAATATATAATTTACATCTAGCACGTGTCTCTTTTTTCTAAGTCAGCAGTGTTTGAGTGTTGCCACCAATATAGTGATCGCATCACTGTGACCAGAAGTTTTCCGTTGTGCATTCTATTTTCTATCTCCATGTGGCTATAATTTTGTGCTTGTGGCTGATGTAGATTTTAGCCAAGTCTCCACTTAGAAAAAGAAAGGTTTCTGAAGATGCAGGACGTGTTCAGTGGACCACACTGACTAAAATTATACTGCTACTGCTACTGCTACATCTTAGCATGTTGAACACAAGTGAAAAAAAATACCTTAAAGAAATTGGCTCATTTATGCTTCATGTAGTAAGCAAGGTAAGTGATTGGTGGCCTTCTCCCAGGAAGAACAAGACTCAGACCTACATTCCCTGCCTTTTTCTCAACGATGCTTCTAATGTGCAAAAAATGCACAGAACCATCAGTGTGACAAGATAAGATAAAACAAGATTGGCAAAGTGCAGGTCCTGGCTATAGTTTCAAGGAGTTCATTACGCTATTCTCATCCTGTGTGTTTCTATGCAAGTTTCCTTGCAGGAAGTTTAAAATAGAAGTAGAAAGTTCATTCCTCATATAATATGTTTTTAAAGTTTGTATTATGATGTATCTGAGTAGTACATATTTTTGAAAACATGCATAATACAAAAAACCTTGTCAATTAAAAACACCCGCTCATAATTCTGATAGCAATGTGATTACTAGCTATTCTAGGAAAATCAACATTTTATAAAATTTTGTAAAAAGTTGTCTTTTGTTTTTTTTTTCCATTATATTGATGGAATTTCAGTGACATTAAAAAAGTATTCTTGCCGGGAATTTAGCTCAGTGGCATAAGCACCTGCCTGGCAAGCGTAAGGTCATGAGTTCAATCCCAGGTACCCCGCCAAAAAAAAGTATTCTTTCTATAAAGTCCATAATGTGAACATATATGACTTCTTTTAAATGCATAATTTTTAATTATATTAGGTTCATTTTATGCTCAATCTAGCAAAATAATAACTCAAGAAAACTAATTAAGACTATGTTAATATCTTGTTCAATTTCTGCAGATGAGTGGAATAGATGGATAGAAAACACTTATTCATTAAAAAGTAAATTCTAGGCTATAACTTGGGATTTCTGTGACTTTCTTATAACCTCTTACAAAAACTTAATAGAACTTATTTTAAATTGACTACTCCTAAGATATATAAAGATACTTTATTTCTAAAGGAATATTGGGCTACAAATTATACTAACTGAATATTATCATGGAATATTTTGAAGCCCTTTAGACAATTGCTAGAATAAGGATAAAAGCAAAAATGTTCACTTTATTCATTTTAATTATAAAATTAAAATGTCCATAAAAGAAGGTTATTCAATTCATGGCTGGATGGTGATTTTGCACAATAATATAGACAAAAAATCCAATATTGATAACAGTCCTGAGTGCTAATAATAGTAGCAGAATTGCCTCATATTCAATGTCCATAACAGAATTAAAAGATGGAATAAGAATTTACTAGGAAAAGCAGATGCTAAACTATCTTTTACTCAGAATCAGAAAGAACTATTCTTGTGGTTTGAGACCCTAGCAATTCATATTATTTTAATTATTCATTTTTAAGGGAATGACATACCTCAAAACTTGTAGCTCTCATTTTGTAAACTTATTTTTTTCCCCAAGAATTTACAAAATCAACAGAAATACACTAAGTCAAGGAACTTTAATGATTTGGACTTTCCAGATTTCTCCTGGAAACCACAAACCCTCTGTATGTCATTTAAAATGTTCCAAAGGTTGCTCACCTATTATAAGTATGACGGAATCCCAAGTCTGAGCAAACAGCAATTTGATGAGACACCAACCCTAGGATAGCACTCTTGGGCTCTTTTGGAGGTGGAACTGCCTAGAATTTAAACTAATTTAAGAAAGTACTCCAGAACACAGCATTCTTTTATTCTCCTGGATTCTGCAATACAAAAAAGAAAATTTGTTTATTCGCCCACTCGTTTATTTGTTTGCTTATCCATTTAAGAAGGATTGAGTAGCACTTCTGTGCTATGTGCAGCAGCCATAGGAAAGGTATGGAAAAGTCAAGGTCTTTTATCCTTGAGAATTTATATTCTAGTGGAGGTGACTGAAAATATGCATATAAAGAAATAAAGATGATTTCAAGTAGCAATAAATGATGTTTTAATCACAGCCTCCCTCTTATCGATTGTGTGAATTTGGTAACGCTCCTAAACATCTTTCATAGATTAATTTTAAGGTGGTAATAAAGCAACATTTCTCTAAGACTTTGTGGGAAGATTAAATTAGATTTGCAGGTGTAGGGAGTGGCTGAAACTGAAGATTTATTACATGTGTTGGGGGAGGGACAAGCCCTGCCAGAGAAGAGTGAGTGCCTCTGACAAATGTGCATTCCAGTCCTGAGAACACCAAGCCTTAGGCTGCCATGGATGCAAATTGCTAGGCAAAAGAGTGTCACATAACAGTAAGTTGCCAGTGTTTAAATAAATACACTATAGTGGTCGAGCAGTTCCTTTTCTCCCATCCTGAGAGCGGGCTCCGCCTGACCTCAGCTTCTGTCTCTTATCTTTATTTTCCCACCCTCTCGCCATCCTTCCCCACTTCCCCTAAACACTGAGAGTTGCTGCTGTGTACTATGGCTCCGAAACATGGACCAGAGCAAGAAGAAATAGTGAGCAACTGGTCTCTTCTCCTTGTGCTCACAAAAGAGAGGAGAAGTGGATTGATAGTGTCGATATTCATCACAGAAGTATATTGATTTGACATCTTCAGGTCTTAAACTTGGAGCGAAAAAAAAATGGGTTCACTAGGGTGAGAAAAAATAAACAAGCTCACAGGAAGCTAAAAGGAAAGAGGTGCATTGATTTTACCAGTTGCTGAGCACAGGGCGGAGTCTCAAGAATCACAGTGTATGTGGGTCTGTTTGTCAAATGTTTGACGCATTTACTTTCCATTTGTGGATTTTGATTAGAAGGGTCTTACAACCATGAAAAATTTTCCTCAAAGCACTATTTTAAAATTAAGTCCTGAGCTGGGTAAAAAAGATGGAGGACAAAAGCCTCCCCAATAACCTTATCTAAAAAGGTGGGAACCATAAGCCACAATTTCTCCCCTCACTTATTACATTAGAAGCTGAGATTTCCACGATCATAAAGTAGAGTCATCCTTTAAGTTAATTGCTCAAAAACTAGCCTTTGAAAATGCAAATAAGTGGTGTATAGCATGGAAAGCTTCCCTGAGGCAGCCCAGTCTGGCTTGGCTTGGTGAGGCAAGTGGCTCTCCAACCTGCAAGGCAGAGTTGGTATTTGCATGCCACTGCCAGTAGGAGTAAGTGGGTGGCAAACAAAAGCCCAGCCGGCCCTGCCTCCCATGTGATAGCATGAACTCCACCAGGGCCCATAAAGAAAACCAACCAACCCAACAGCAACAACAAAAACATGGCTGCAGAGACAGCCACGGCCACATTTCCTGGAGGAGCCAGGAGCATCAGTGACGGAGTCCATCCCCAGCACCAAAGTGAATGCTGACACCCTCCAAGTCACCATCAACAAAATGTTAATGCCAAAGAGTGAGGACCAGGAAATACAGTTCTTCCCTCAGGCCAACAAGCTGCTGCTGGTGAGGGAGCTCACTCACAACCCCGAGGTGTCAAGGCAGGAGCTGCCAGAGGTGAGGCCACAAACGGGAGCCCCAGGCACCCAAATACAAGACATGGGTTTTTCTTCTGCACACAAGACAAAATTGCAAGCTGTTGCATGAGCCTCATAAGTTCATCCATCCATTAATCAATCCTTTTCTTTAGACAGCGCTTACGTTTGCAGTGTGATATACTGCATTAAAACTGCCACCATTCACACTGACCAGGAAGGTCTTTTTCATTATTTCACACTCTCCAGTTTGTCATTTGGTCACCTCATGTTTCCTGTTTTATTGGTCATTTGTGTTCTCATTCCCAGGTGCCAGGGCCCCCCACTGAAAGAAATGCTATAATACACAGATTGGTAGCTACTGTCGCTGTTACTCCTTCACATGCCATGCAATAGGCTAAACATTGTACACTTGATCACTAAGCGCTGTAGGCTCTAAATTCAGTTACAAAAAAAAAAAAAAAAAGGAGAATCCTCTACAAAATATATGCATTCTGATAGACTTCATTTGGCAGTATATGCTATTAAACTTTTAAATTCTACTAAGGTCGAAAGTACAGCATCAGATAGACAATTGAATCAAGCAAAAAAAAAAAAAAAAGCTAGGAAAGATCCTTTAGAAAGATGTTTGTACCGGACAATGGAAAGGATGCAGCTTTGTGCTATTCTGAGGTCGAGGCTATGCTCATGTTTTCCCGGAGAATGTTGTATGGCCCCTCTGGGCACCAGAATATGCTGTCTGGCTGTATCACAGACACAGACCTAGAAAAAGAGTTGCTTCTACCTCTCGAGAAACTGTCCCATGACAGCAATGTCTTGGAGACCACACCAACCATAGACAAGGATGGGGCTAGATCCAACCTGGAGTCAATTGAAGGAACTGACCCAGAATGTCCAGGACATGGTAACCAAAAATAGTAATCAAAGGTCTGAGTAGGTGACTGTATGTAGAGATAACTGAGCTGAAAGACATGTGAAAGAGACACAAAAGTTAGTAGTATTCTTAACACAAAATAAAATACAAAAATATTCATTGATTATAGAGAAAAGATTTTATGCTTTCCAAAATCTTCTTAAGAGCTTTCTGCTAATTAAACTATAACAAAATCTAATAAATAAGAAAGCAGCTGCCTGAAATATCTTTAACCAGTACTTACTCATTAATGGAAGGCCCCAATAATCATCATAGCCTTATGGAAGGTAACCCAATAATTTCTATTAAAAACACATTATTGTGATATATTTATGTTGGTTAACATCAAAAGGGTTAGGTTTTATTTAAAGAAAACTTTTTTTTCTTTAAAGATGCTTTAAAGATGCTTTGGTACAAATGTTTTTTACATGGTTATGACAATTGTTGTTGTTTTTGTAATATATTAAATGTATTCATGACCCAGGTGTACATGTCTTCCAAAGTATGAAACCAGGATTGTTTATGGTGTTAGAGTTTTCTTTTAGATTCAGGTCTCTGCTTTAATAAAAATTTATGAGATGTGCCTTGAACTAAAATTCAACAAGTTAGGTTAAATTTTCTAATGTACTAGATAAGGTTGATAGACTAAAGGGGTATTTTATGTTCAAAATGCAAATTGGGGTGTGTTACAAAAATGTCATCATGATTATCATGCTATATATAGTATTTTTATGTACAGATTGACTTCTAATTTTCTGTGTAAAATATGTAATTGTTAACATTCTATAGGGATTTAAATATTAAAACATCCATGTTTATTATAAAATAATGGTTCCATTTTACATTCTCAGGTGCTTAATATTCAGATAAGACAATAATATTAAGCCTGCTGCCTCCATTACAATAGATTGTCATTGATCTTCTCTTCTGGATGTTCAACAATTGAGGTTTAGAGATCAAAATCTGGAAACATAGAAGGGCTTAGAGGATAGGCAATATTTTATCCCTTGTCCTTCAAGGTCAAAGTGAACCCAGGAAATAAAGAAAACTTCTGCTGTGACACCCTATACTCAGTGAGTCCCCAGTCTTCTGATAGAGAAGATTGAGTGACCACACAGGGAAGTGATTAGTGGTGTATAATGTGCCTAAGGAGAGTCACTGGGAGAGAAAACCATCCCAAGCTTCACAGAAAGCAACTTGATCAAGCAATAGCCATGACTCATCTAGATGGCTGACACTGACAAAAATGCTAAGAGGTGATGTGCATGATTGACTCCAAGGCAATTCCTGAGGAAATTTAAGTGACACTGATAGATAGCAAGAGACTTTTTGTACTTAATACAGGTCTCACCTTACTTGGTCTTAAACATCCTGCAGAAAAGTATAATTACAAGAGGTATAAAACAATGCCATACTTAATATTAGCTATAAAAAAACTCAAATCACTAACACCTTCTGACAATTTCCAGCTACACTGGTAACTTACTACTGTTATGGATTTAGGGGCTGTACAAGGTTAACTTGCTAAATGCAGGGACTTAAAATTCTTGTGCTGAAAATCTTTAGTGTAAAAGAGTAAGTTCAAAATAAAAACAGCTTAAAAAGTACAATGATCTTCTACAGAGTTCTCCCAAAACAACTCTTTGAAATTCAGCTAAGCACCCATTGCTTGCACCTATGAAACGGAAAAAGAGGAGAAGCATGGAGGGACTGAAGCTGGAGATTGATACAACATGGGGAGGTGAGATGAGTCTCCTGTAGGAGAACAATCAACACTCCCCGGCAAACGTGTGTTCCAGTCCCAGGAACACCACGCCTTTAGGTTGTCACGGATGCAGATTGCTAGGCAACAGGGTGTCACATGACACCAAGTTGTTAATGTCTAAATAAACATGCTGTAGAGGTTGAGCAGCCCCTTTCCTCCCATCTTGAGAGAGGGTTCGTCCTGACCTCAGTTTTATCGCTCATCTTTATTTTTCTGTCCTCTTGCTGTCCTTCCCCCGGAAACATCTAGAGCTGCCGCTGAGTGCTACAGACAGCAAAAATAATGCCTCACTTGCACATTCACGTAGGTTATGTACGAGAATGACTGAAGTGCTACTTATAATACAGAAAAAAAAGAAGTGAGCTAAATACACTCAGGAAAAGAGAAAAACAGTATGCGTTACATTCACACACCACAATGTTTATTCTCTATGAAATAAATATAATACATATAAAAATATAATTTGAATAAAATGACATGGCAGGAAATATATAAAATGTTATTAATACTGCAACGCTCAGAAACGCATATGCAAAACTATTTTAAAGGAACAGGCAAGACGCATATGAAACTCATGATCATGAATGTACTTTGAGGAGAGATAGGAGCGACACAACTGGAAAAAGAGTGTGTGGAACGAAGGGTGCTATCCTTTTAAATAATTCACTTTATTTTAAAAATTAAGCACAAGGAAATCATATTAACAGTACTAAGAAGAAATGGACTGGGAGATAATATGGGTTGTGTGGATAACCGAGATTTTACATAAGAAAAAGCACCTAACGGAAGGAAAGTTCTTGCATTCACTGTCATCTTTCCTACGTAGCAATGACTTTAGCAGCTCACCTCCCTACATTAGGAGAGTTTGGTGGAATGAACTTGCTGTAGGTTTCCTTCAGTTCCTTTTTCTGAGGTAAAACACACTTTCTTAGAATAACCAAGTAGATTTTCTCAAATTTTTGTTCCATGCTTTTGACTTCCTGTTTTGTTTGTACATTGTTTTTTGCCAGAGGCTTCATCGCATCTGGGACACAGAACAAAATTCCTGATTCAAACACTCCGTGTGTTCCTGAACACTGTCACAGGACAGTGGGCAGGATTTCTCCCCGCCTTGTGTACTGTGAAGACTTGACTGGTTTTCACATACTCCAAGCAATTGTTTTTTGTGGGCTCTTTATATTACTAAATACATTCCCTTGTATAATGTCAGCCTGTTCTGATGACTTTTAACTTTTACTGCATGTTGACAAGCTAAGCACACGGTCAATAATGAGGCTGTGTTTTCATTACTACATGAGCAGTTAGTCAAGCAGATGTGGATTGGGATGGTATCCCCCGAGCCAAAGCAACTTGGCAAACATTTTTTCCTTCCACTATCAAGGGCAGAGATTAATATCCTCATGTAGCCAAGTTCATTCCATGAAGACCAGAATATGCTTAAAACAAGAGTTGTTATTGTGGCCATTAATCCCTGGTAGCTTTTCCAAAAGTTTAATAAAATGAAGCAAAGCTGTAGTGGTTTTATTGTAGCGTATTTTTTCCTTTTTGGTTCTTTTTCAAGAACCTATGAAGTGAGGACACATTTTTATGATATTTTCTGCATATTTTACATGAATTCACTAAAGAAGGTTAATTTGTATGAATTGAAGAGTGCTGAAAAACTCCTACATTCTCTATTCTATTTCAATAGCCAGACGATAACTTCAAGACTCTTGATTTTGAGGGACCATTTCCAAAAGACTCAAGGTAATGTTTAAAGTATTAAGTTTATTTATAGACGTTTTAAAATTTTGTTTCAACAAGTTACACTCACGCCACACCCAACACTCCGACTTTACCATTGCTTAACGCTTATTGTACAAGGAATTAAGCTTGTAACAGCATTAACGAGGTTTCTACAGATTTTTAAGACTCATCACAATATTTTACCTACTGAAATAGGAGAATATGTTATTGAAAAATAAGCAAGGTTCTCTTTTTTATATTAGTACAAGTTTGCAATACACTATGAATGCAGTCTTCGTGTGTAGAATATATATGACATTAGCTTCTTTCACACCCCCTTTTTTCTCTCCTCCCTACCATGCATTTCTTGGCTCCCTTACTCTATGCAAGACTGTGTATTTCTTTAAGGTTTTTTTTTTTTTTTAATTCTTCTGCTGCATGCTCATTCGTCTATACCTGACCTCACAGTTTGCTAAGTTGAAATGCGGCTTCCTTGATTAGGCACATATTTCTGCCAGTATAACTCTCCCAATAACAGGCATCTTGGTTCCAATAACCCTCAAAGAATTTCCTTCTCATATTTTTCAATAATCCTGATTCAAGAGGATGTTTCAGATTTACGCCTCACTATTTCCTCTTTTTCATTTGTCTAATAAATTGTCTCACATAACCTCAGCATTTTATGTGTGGATGTTTCTTGTATTACTGGTTACTTTATCTTCCCCTTAGTACTAGCTCTGTAGCAAAACAAGTTTAATTCCACCTATCATGTCCTCTCCACTGTCATCAATCTGAGAGAAATGACAGGATGTGTTTTCTTTTATTAAAGTACCACAATTGTTAACATTGTGTAGAACAAAGAAGAAAAATATTGTTTATTATCATCAATCATTTACAGTGGTATCTTACAGTCTAATTAAGATGCAATGTTTGTTTTAAAAGAATGAAATAAAATATTTAAATAACCTCTAATCATGATAGAGGAGAAGCACAATGTCGCTTAGCAAATTTTCTCAGAAATAATTACTTGGGAGACCAAAGATAGAGAGATATCAGTCCCATTGAGGATTAAAAGATATATGAAAGAAATAGAAACTGACTTTGAGGTAATTTTAATCAATTCATTCAAAATCTGCTTTTTTAGCTGCTAGCACCAAGTAATGTGATAATTGCTGAGATGGGGAGACTCCTACAAAGAGAAGAGACGTGGATGAATAGTCTCACAACTTCTAAGGAGACACACACCTTCTTCAGTAATTGGGTAGAGTCAGTCTAGTGTTCTCTTATCCATCAGTATATTTAGTCAATAGTTGCTGTACCATTTCCAAGTACATGGTTTTGCTTTAACACAACAGTGAAATAATATCACTATCTTCTATCAATAAAAATTTAATAAGACCCAACTAAATAATTTTCAGTGAAAAGAATTCATAATTGGTATAGCAGAGCCACATAAGTCACACTCCCATATCTAAGAGATACAGAAAAACTATGCATCTTCTGTCTTTAAGAAGAGATGAACATGTAGAATGAATATTATGATAAAATGAGACAAACAAAAACAATGAGACAAAGAGTATTGGAAGACTTGCAAATGTATTAGAAAAAAATAGGTTATATGAGAAAGAGTCTGAGAAGAAATTAGATTTCAAAAGAACATGGGTGCGGGTCAAGGAGGGTTTGGTTATTAAAGTTTTAGATGCTATCAAGGGTGAACATGAAGAAATCCTAGCTGGTCACAGATTTAATCAGAATGGGCATTTCAATAACTGAAAGAGGGAATGGTGTCATGAACAAGATTTTAAAAATCAGTTTAAAAACAAAAATATGATGGAGACCACTACAAATATTAGAATAGTCAGGGAAAACCAATAAAAGCTTGTTGAATAAACAGCCCAATAATCTATTCCCAGTTTCTTGTCTTAGAGGGAGAAAGCATGCAACTTGGAAGATTGTATTTTTCTATCTTCATCCAAATTCCACTGAGAAAGAGTAATGATGGAGGAGGCAGGAAGGGCTCTGGGCCATGCCACATAGGCACCTGCTGTCAGGAAACCTGTGTTCATCTGGCCAAAGGGGAAATTGCTTGGCCCGAGGTGGTTATAAATGAGACCTTGGCACCATTCATTCAGAATGAGTATTACCTTTTGGGAAATTTACCTGTTATTCTAATTAAAAAGTAGTTAAGCTCTGTATGCAATAGCCCAAGCTTCACAGTGGAATATTGTGCTCAGTATTCCAGAAAGTTCAACTTTACTTTTCCAGTTATTCAATTATAGAAAATATGCAGAGGGAATAGAGAGTTGTGAAATCCTCACTTTCAAATCCTCACTTCCTATGACTTACTGTGAAAATATTCACATCTCAGACTCTGTGGTCACTTTCCTCATCTGAAATATGTGTCTCTTTAAGTTTAAATATCTTTTAAAATTTGTAGTAATATACTATAGTCATTTGATTTGAGAAACTGAGTAATCACAAATCTTTTTTAACCTCCCTTTTGACTTCTTATTTTACACTTTGGCTTCACTCATTGATTCTTTTCATATTTAGACTTTAAGTCTTTGATTTTCCTCCTGGAGCTTCACTTGCTTTTTCATTTGCTTTACTTTGTGATTTAATGCTGACTTCTCTTCAATACTGACAAAGATCTTTTAGCTACTTCCAGTATATTTGCCTTGAATCTGAAGTCATTTCTGACTTGTCCTTTGCATTTCTGTAAAATTATATGCCACTATGTTGATGCATCCTACATTTTGCACGAGTGTGCAGATAGACCTGCTACAACATCCAATGAGCTCATCCAACCTACTCCATGTAGGCCAAGGGTAGTATGGAGCTAATCATGTATTCTAAAATATGCACATACAGAATCATAACCTACATATTTGTGGTCACTGATCTTGATTGCTTATCTCAATATTAACTGTTTGAGGGAAGGGATTGTAACTAACCTAATTCTATTGATGCAATGTAGCACTAATAATACAGATCCACACTTTCCGTAGATCTGAATGGAACATAGGACAATGGTGATGCCATACGTTGCTACAGAAATTGTACCCATTAGCAGGGTCAGTTAACTAGGTAAGCTTTTGTCAAATTTCTACTCTAAATACAAGTAGATGAGACTGTGTGCATGGACAGAAAATCAGTATAAATCTGTATAAACTCACATGAACTTTTCTTAAAAATACCATATTTTAAGGGAGTAGCTGATGAATAGTCAGCAAATGAGACAAAAGCACCCAATATGGGATTTCACTGTAAATATTGTTCCACTAAAGAGGTACAGTTTCAAATAGAGTGTTGATTTAAAGAAACATCATTTTATTTTGTTGTTCCTTATTAACAACCAAGGAGTTGAGAAGTATGCATCTATAGGATGATGGAGACTTTAAAATTTTGTAACAAAAATGGATTTTTCAGACCAAAAGTGGGTCAGTTGAACCACACCATGCCAGCACCTACCTTCAACTTTTAGATTCTATCTTTTCTTACTTGTTTGTCTTTTTTTTGTTGTTGTATTTTGGAAGACGAGGTTGTTATTGACCCTGGGGTAAGTATAAATTATTGGGGTTTGGTTTAACCAAAACAGCATATGCTAAACTATGCTAAGTAGAGGTTTAAACTTGAAAATGATGTTGAAATACTATTTGGGTTACAGGCATGGGAGAGCAGACAGAAGCCTGCAGCGCCAATGCCTCCACATCAAGGAGACCGGGTCAGAAGTTACTGATATGTTTCCTTTTATATTTTGTACCTCAGAATGTTCTGTTTCTTTCTCTTCTCCCCAACACCCAGCTTTTTCTCTTCATAAAGAGGCTTAAAAAAATTCGATAATTTCAGATGAAATGACATGGTGTCCGATAAGATCCTACACTTAGGCCCGACTCGCTCCTGAGGATCATGGTGGAGTCATATATTAACTCACTGATCTGTGTTTTGAGTTTCCATAGTATCACCATATAAATGAGACTGACAGATACGGCACACCCTTTACCCCAGGATAAGTTTGTGTAGAGTACCCTGGCCCAGGTTTCTGTTTCTGATGAGAAGATAGCAAGAGGATAGCAAGTTTAAACTTATCCTGAGCAACTTGCCATGTAAGAAAACCCTCTCTCAAAACTACAGAGGATGTAGCACAGGCCTTGCATTGAATTCCTAATACCCAAATAGATGGATACATAGGTAAGTAGATAGATAGATAGATAGATAGACCAATAGATAGATAGATGGAGAGAAAGAGAGATTCATATATATGTGGCATTTACCTGTTCAATTTACAGAGGGGAAACCACGTCAGATAAAATACAGTACTGGGTCTGTGCCAGTTTACTGAGTTCATCTATGACATCAAAGTACTTTTCAGGTTGGGAAAGAGAAGAGTAATTATAAATTCTAATATAAACTCATTAGCTCAAGCTATTTGCCTAAGTCTCTTGGAAGGAACAAGCAGCACCCCCTGTTAGTTTGCCCCACGTGAAGGTACTCAGCGCAACTATAGGGTACACTCCTCAGCTCGGGTTCAACACAAACCCTCCTTTGTAGGAGGCAGGCCTGGTTCACACAAGATGTTTTGCATAACTATTAATAGTATCTTATTGCACACACAAAGTGATCACAGATTCAATGATAAACAGTTTGGCTAGGCAAAGAATGAAACATTTTTACTTTGATAATAACACATTTATGGTCATTCTCTTAGAGCTACATAGCTGCTTCTGCTTCTGCCAGCATTTTCCATCTCTCCACTAAGTAGGAAATATTTGATAATCTGTTAATAATAAGATTAAATAATTATAAGAAACACTAAAAACAGAATAGAAGGACAAAAAGCTTTTGTAAAAGTTTTAGTCTATTTTTTAAACTTTAATAACAATTAACCTCAAACTACAGAACACAAAAAATGCAGTAAGAAACTTTAGGCTGGCAGTTTCTGATTCTGTGAAAGATAAAAGCCTAAAATATCATTGGTTATACTGCATAAATCAGTATAAGATATTGTCCAAATTATTTTATGTTTCTAATAACCTAATCATTCTAACCTAATCTAATAATCATCCAAATTACTTAATAAGCAAACAACAATGGGTGAATTTTTTATACCAGTGTCAAAAATGTTGAAGCCAATAGTACTCAAAATTCATATTGCTAAGGTGAAAAATGCTTACTACCTGTTCCACTAGGAGAAAGATCAGCCTTCACAAAATCTCCAGAGAAAAATAAGGAAAAATTACAGTCATCAATGAGGATTACTTATCTAAGTTAAAATTTTTCCCAAAAGTATTGAAAGAGCAAATGAAAAACAAAACCAAAAAGTTGATATCATCAAAATGTTTTCCATTATCAATTTAAAGTTGAGAAGAATGAATAGTAAAAAAAAAAGTGTATAATCATAGGCTGGATTCATGGTTTCACTTTATAATGTATCTGGCATGAGAAGACATGTTTTGGGACAAACTTTTTTTTTTTTTTTGGTGCTGGGGATTGAACTCACAACCTTGCGTTTGCCAAGCAGGCATTTATGCCACTGAGCTAAACCCTCAGCCGAGGGAAAACTTTTAAAATGAAGACATAAAATGATGATTATCACTGACAAAATTTCTACTGCTTCACAAAAAAAGAAATAGATATTTATTTAAAATTAAAATTTTCTTATTTGTAAAATACTTTAGTGTTTGCATTGTACTTGTGAGTGAGAAGAATCAATATCTATAGTAACTGAACCCATTGTTGGAGAAAAAGTGTCATCAGAGAATCATAATTATAAAAGAGGCTCATTAGATCTGGAGGCAGAAATCTAAAGTGCTGGAGAAAGTCTGGCATTTAGTCAAATTTTGGGAAAAAAACCATTCTAATTTGGCACTGACAAACCATTCTAAATTGCACTTACCCTGCAATAATGCACTAAAATGTAAATCAAGCAAAACACTAATATCTTTAGTATGCTGCATATTTCCACTGATAAAGCCTTGGAGCTGCAACTATATGTTAAATATGAAGCCTGATCACCAAGGAATCAATCTTAAGGTTTTTATCTGCCAGGATTATTTTAGCACAAATTTATTAGATCAGATATGCTTGAGGGATAAACAGTGAATAGTGGAATTTTAAGGTAACTTCCAAAAAGTAAGGCAGAATGTAACTAGTAATTGAAGCAAAACATTTGGTAGAATAACACAGCGAACAGCACAATTATGATTGTGAATATCAAATACCTATTGAATAACTTAGCTCCTCAGTTATTCCTTAGTTGATGGGTGCAATTGATTAAAAAACCTTTTAATTATTCCCTATCTCAAGTGAGAAAGTCTTAGCAAATATTACTGAACAATATGGATCTTTTTCCTGACCTTGTACAGTTTACACTTTAGGACATAACTAGTAATATTTAGATTTATTTTTGAACACTCATGAGAACATTTAAATACTGTGAGTCCAGTTACAAATGATAAACTCGACTATGCATAGTTGTTTGAATCTTGGAGTCTTGAAATGCATGCATGAGAATAACAAGCAAAGAGCTCATATTATATGAGGATTTATTAGATTCTTTAATGTTATTAGATGTCATGAACACCTCAAAAAAAGATAGGGTACCTCCAGTGTAGCATTATAAGCTCAGAAAATAAGAATTTGTGTCAGTTTTCAATATCAAGAAAATAGAAGAAATAGGAAATGAGTCACAATAAAGAAAACAAGATATCCTCTACCCGTATTATACATGACACTGTGCTCAAAAGTTTATAGATCATTTATTTTATTTCATACCTATAACTGCCAATGAAAGTCTATATAATTATCCTATATTAATGACAGTAAAAGTAAAGGTCAGAAGAAAAGTAACTTGCTAAAAACAAGTTATTTAGTGGAAAAGTAGAATTTGTTACTCAATCATTACTATTTATTTTTACCTATACCTGAAACCATAGCAATTTTATACTTTCTTTGTGTCTTGGAAGATTTAAAAATGCCTATTGTAAGAAAAGTGTGGTGATGCACCCCTTAAATTCCAGCCCTCTATCAGGCTGAGGCAGAAGTGTCCAAACTACAAATTCAGGGGGTTCAACTTGGTGATTTAACAAGACTCTGTCCCAAGATTAAAAAAGAAAAAATGTTTAGAGACATCTAGTGTAATGGACTGAAGTTAACACATTGTGAATTTCATTGATTGAAAAATTTTTCATACATATTCAGTTCAAAATGTGTTATCTTGGAAATACATGATCTACTATAAATGAATAAGAGTGAATATATTAATGAGACAGTGAATAAATGAATATAAATACATAAATAAATCCAAAAATTCTAGCAATGTAAAGATACGGTAGCATCTCTCAGTTTAGTTTTTTATGGGTTGTCTGCTTTATACATAACTTTGTTTTGCATTAAGGCAAAGATATTATTTATTTATTTGACACAGGATCTCACACAGTAGTATAGGCTGGCCTTGAACTCACTACGCTTATTACACTGTAGCCCAGGCTGGTCTCAAATTCACGCTCCTGCTCTAGCCTCCTCGTGCTGGGATTGCAGGTGTGTGCTGCCACATGGGACTAAGGCAAAGATTTTTAAAATGTCCTTTATATACTTTATTCTGGATCAAATATTGCTGAACGCAAGGGAAGAGTTTCATTTTAGAATTCAGGCAAATATATGCCTTTAAGTTATCATTTTTCTCTGAAAGAAAAGAATGTCTATTAACTGCTTTACAATTGAAATTTTATTTTCACAGTTGGCATACAAGTTTCCCTTATTACTTTTTATAATATTTGAATCTTTAAGCTGAATGAATAAAAATATGTCCATGGTTGAGAACCTGAGGAAATTGAAAATTTTAGTCGGTTGGTAGCCCAGGCACAGAGCTTTGTGAAATAATTTCCACTCTTGGCAAAAACAATGGAAAAATTCATTAACCACTTCATTACAATTTTTGGTACTTTCTACTCCAGGGAAGTCCAGAAACAAAGTGAGATCAGAAATTTTCACTAATTTCTGGTCTTCTGTTTCTCTCCATTCTGGCAGTGGAATATGGAAAACATTTGTTCAAAGGCAACCTGAACTTTTTCTGAACTTCTCAACACGTTCACTCTTAGTCATAAAAAAAATAAATAGGACTTTTGGGTTCTCCTTTAACATGGTCTATTGAAACTACCTATGAGTCATTCAATGATTTCCCCCAGTCCTGACCCAATCAGAATTCATTCTCTTCTCTTTATTTACCACACTATGCACACTACCGTGTATAGGCCTAGGCATAAATAATTATTAGCCGAAGATGTTAAATCAGTTTTCTTGACAGAACTAAATGGCTGATAATCTCAAAAATGACCCTTTCTGCTTTTCTATCTCCTGAACTACTTAAGACAAAATTAATACAAGAACAGTGCTTAACCAGCTGAGACAAAATTTGTTGAAAAGGTCAGTGTCTCTTCTGTTTAACTAGTTAGCATCCAGAGTTATTTGGCCATTTATGGTTAGCATGCAAAAGAGTGAGTTTAGACATTGTTTATTTTTCTGTTATGAATGAAAAAACAAATCTGAAATAAAAAACAGAGATGGTATTTGTTTGGATAAGTGTTACATGATGATCGTTTGTATCCCAAGAGCTTTTCAAAGATTAAGCATTTCTTTTAATGCGGCACTTCTTAAAGACT
Source organism: Hydrochoerus hydrochaeris (assembly GCA_004027455.1). NCBI lineage: Eukaryota > Metazoa > Chordata > Mammalia > Rodentia > Hydrochaeridae > Hydrochoerus > Hydrochoerus hydrochaeris. The sequence continues at coordinate 141,864 of PVLA01004311.1, read as the reverse complement.
ACTTTGGTTCATAAAAAGAGGACCCTGCACAATGTGCAGGTAGAGAAAGAATTTTCTCATAGCAACTAGACGGAAGAATCCTTCTAGAAAGAGAGCAATGTATAGGAGGTGATTCAACAGCATTTCAGAAATGAAAGAACAAATGTATAGAGGAATGACTATTTTATCCACCCATTTCCAAATCTGCTAAATATAATATATGTCACCTACTGTTTCCATAGTGATATGGATTAAGAAATATCAGGTTCCCATTTGAATTTTGGGTGAATTTTCCAGTGCTTATGGGTATAGAAAAAGTGTTTTAGATTTTTTTTTTTTTTTGGAAAACTGTCGTTTACTTTCCAGTATGCACAGTATCATAAACTTGATCTGTTTCTAATATAAGACCTTATATCCTGATTTGTAATTCATCAGAAGCAATTATTCCACTTTCTAGAATAGAACAAGGTAGGAAATATCACTATAGAGTTTCATAGTATGGATTGCACTGGAGTACAGAGATTAGTACATGTTTGTAAGAAAAATAAATTCAAAACAAAACAAAAAGAAAAGAAAAGAAAAGAAAAGAAAAGAAAAGAGAACCAAATTCAAGGATTGTGATCCATACAATCTCTTTTGCCAGCAGGCAACTAGCTAAATTTTATACAAATTTCATATATCATGAAAGAGTTTTTACTTATTTAACTTTTAAAGGGTTAAAAACGCGAGAAACATTTTCACTTCATGTGTCATGCAAAAAAATTGGCTGAGCCTGAATTTTTTTCTATGGGTTATAGTTTGTCAATCTCTTGCCTGTCATATTTGTTAAGGACTTGGACCTTGAAGTTAGCCATTCTTGATTAGAACTAAGGTCCACCCTTCTTTGTGCAGCTTTAGGTAAATGCAGAACACCTATGCTCCGTGACTCCTTTCACAGAGGTGCACCAATGCTGTGTAATAATTCAAGGTTAAACAAAGTCTTTGTGTATTCAATAAAATAGTTTTATCGAGCTAACACTTTCTTAGATAGTAAAGTAAACCCGTGTCAACCTCCTTCATCCTCTGTACAGACAATAGGCAGTCACTGTCTTTGGTAAATAACCTTCTGCAAATTTAACTCAATTCATGTCGGTTCCCTTTTCCACATCAAACTGCTGCATCTTACAACTTTAACTCAGAGAGGTCTTTTTCTCCAATGCCTTAATTATGCTGTGACATTCTCTTAAACCACTGAAATGTTTTGTAGTACTCTGCCATGTACTGAAACTTTGCATAATCACTTGAAAACTTCACGGAATCAGAATTGTTGGCTGGCGTTTTCTGAAAATATGAGCATTACATCCATTGCTCTTTTCCCCACAGGAGTAAGGATTTACATATTGTTAAATATTCATTCTGTGTATGTAGATAATGACATTTACTGTTCTATGTTCACTTGAAGTCCTCGTGTTTGCATTTCCTCAGCAGTGATCTTAGGAATTGTTCCCGGGAGTCTGACAATTATTACTTGCCAGTCAAAAAAGGTGAAATACTGATTTTACTTAAAAACTGCCTTTTTACTTTTGTTCTACTTTGTACTATTACAAGAATTTTTAAATTTACTCATAATATATAAAATGATCACAGCAAGTATACTCCGTTTGTACTTCCATAACATCTGTCTTTTACTTCCGGGCCTCCATCTATAACATCTCTTCTATCTCCATAATTTGTCAATTTAAAAGTATTAAACAGATGAAATTCTGATATATGGAGTCATTGTCTTATTCTTTACTCTTAAGTCCCTTGAGATTCATTCCAGTTGTTATATGCATAAATGATAAAATTTATTTGTTCCTTTTTATTAATGAATAGCGCCCCATGGCATGGGTAAATCTGTTGATTTAAGCATTCCCTGGATTAAAAACTCATATTAGCTTTTGCTAATGTGAGTAAACTATTGTGTATCTCATTAGTTTCAGATTTTCCTTTTCATGATTATTACTGCTTATTTCTCTAGAAAATATTTCATTTGCTTAAAGTAACCATGAGTTTAGTTTAATAGGAAGCAAACTGTGATCCAATATAGCTGCATCATTTTTCATTATGACTAGCAATGTGCAAATGATTCCATGTCTTTGTTTCATTAACAATATTTAGTGTTGTTATAACTTTTATTATTTTTTATTCTGATAATACATTGGTAATTTGAATTTGAATTTCTCCGATGCATAATTACATTGAATATTTTTCATTTACTTTTCTTATTTGTGTCAGTGAATATATGTGCATATCTTCTGCCCATTTTCTAATTGAATTGCTTGGCTTCTGATGTCCAATTTTGAGAATTCAGAAACTGTAGATAGTTGTTTTTTGTCTAATGTTTACTTTGGAAACATTTTCTGCAAGTATTTTATTTTTTTCCTCACAGTAAAGTATTGCACATGAAAAATTTTAATTTAAAGGAGGTCAAATTTATCAATGACTCTTTCTTTATATTTATCTGTGACCTATTTAGATTTCACTTTTGAATGAATTGGAGGTTTAAATTAACTTTATGTCTTGTCCATGTATATACAGTTGCTCCCATTGCTTCAATCAAGTTGCTTCTCAGTCTTTGTCAAAAATCAGCTGCTATTTGCATCAGTCTATTTCTGGAATTCCTGCTCATTCACATTTATTTTTATATACAACTATGTCATTATATGCTGTCTTGTTTACAAAAATCATAGTAGGTTTTAATATCAGGTAGCCTAGTTCATTTTGTGCTATTAAATACTGTTTTAACTTCTGTTGGGCCTATGTTTTCCCATATAAATTTTACCATGTACCTGACTATGTCTGAAGAATTCCTGGAAAATGCATTTAACCTGCAGAGCAATCAGGAATAATTCATGTCTTTGATCCTTTGTTTTAGGAAACAGAATCTATTTGCATTTGTGTGGGTCTTCTTTGGCTTCCTGGAACAGTGTTTTAGAAACTTCAACATGAAGATTCTATCTACATTTTTTTTTTTTAGCTCATGCATATGTTTCATTTTATTTAGGATAATTCTTTTATTGTGTTGCTTTAGTTTTAGTTTATTTTCTATTGCAGTGGCTAGAACTTATGGTAACATGTTGAGTGACAGAAGTAAGGAAACATTTCTAGCGCTTTCCTAACCTTACGCTGAGCTTTCTATTTCTCACTGTTACAGGCAAAATGTCGTTAATAGGGATTGCATTTACATAGCTGTTATTGTGACATAATTATTCTCCAATCCTAACTTTCTAAGAGATTTTTATCTTGAGTAATGGTTAGGTTCTCTCAGTAATTCTGGCTTCAGTTGATATAACTGCATTTTTTAATTAAATTTATTTTAATTGGTACGATATTAATAGATTACCATGTGATGCTTCCTACATGTACACATAGTGTAGTGTTCAAATCAGATAAAATATACCTGTCTTCTCAAGTAATTGTCATTTCCTATGGCAAACACTTTCAGTATTAAACACTTTCAATATCCTCTAGGTTTTAAAATTTTCAGTGCATTATTGTTAGCTAATTGCCCTACTTTATGATAACACCTCAAACCAGCTTATTTCTAACTGTAAATTATTTACTCATTGGTCAACTTTTTCCACTCATCCCTCCCTTCTGTTATCCCCAACCTCTGGTAACCATCATCCTCTTCTCAACTTTCCCAAAATCAATTTTTTATGTGAAATACGTGCAATATTTTCCTTCTGCATTCATCTCTCTATGAAAGCCTAGATTCATTCCACATCTTGGCTACTCTGAATACTGCCACAGTAAACATACACATGCAGTTGTTTCTTCGTCTTGTTGCTTTTATTTCATTCTGGTATCTACCAAGGAGTAGGACAATTTGAGCACCTGATAGTTCTGTAATTAGTTTTTTGAGAAACTTCCATACTGTTTTCATAAGGACTGCACTAATTTGTATTCCTATCAGCAATTATAAAAATTCTTCATTCTCTGCTTGCTCCCCAACATTTATGTTCTTTTTGATAGCAGCCATTTTAACTGAAGTAAGTCAATATGTCATTGGCACTTTAATTTGCATTTTTCTGGTGATCAGTGATGTTGAACATTTTTTTCATATACCTGTAGTTGGTGATTTGTATGTCCTTTTGTAAAATTGCTGTAAAGATCTATTACTCTCTTTTGCATGGGCTATTAGGATGTTTTGTTATGGAGTTTGCTAATGCTTCTTGTATATGCTCTATATATTGATGTATTGCTTGAAAATATTTCCTCCAATTTTATGATTGTCTGTTCACTCTGTGATTGACTCTTTTACTATTCAAAGATGTTTAGTTTGAAGTAATCTCATTTCTTTATTTTACTTCTTGGACTTTTGAGGCCTTTTCCAAAGAAATCTTTACTCCTTCCAATGTTCTGCAGGTTTTTTAAATATTATCTTCTAGAGACACACAGGTTTAGATCTTATATTAAGAGTCTTTAATCCATTTTGAGTTTTTTTTTTAACCAGTGAAGGATAAGGGTGTAGTTTCATTCTTCTTCATGTGGTTATATGGTCTACTAACACCGTTTATTGAAATGACTGTCTTTTCTCCAATTCATTTTAACACATATGTCAAAAATCAGTTGGCACTAGATGCAAGGGTTTACTTCTAGGAATTTTATCCTATTCATTGGCTTATACTTGTTTTTATGTCAACACCACTGTGTCTTCATGATCGCATCTTTATATTTTGAAGTTGAACATTGTAATGACCGCCATTTTGTTATTACTACTCGAGATGACTTTGGCTATTCAGGTATTATGGATGAATTTTAGGATTTCTTTCTAGTTTTTGAAGAATGACATTGGTATTTTGATAAGGATTGTGTTGACTGTGTAGACAAAGTTTTAACTATTATGGACACTAACAATATCAGTCTTTCTAAAAGATTAATGCCAGATAGATGGAATATCTCTTTTTCTATATGTGTACTCTTGTTTTCTGTCATTTTTATTATTTTTGTGGTTGTGGTCTTGCAATGCTTTGGTTATATTTATTTGTACATCTTTTATTTTTTGTAACTATTGTAAATGCAATTGTTTCCTTATTTTCTTTTTCAGATAATTCATTACTGGCTTATACCACTACTACTGATTTTTGTTTATTGGTTTTGTGTCCTGAAACTTTTCTGGTTTCATGTAGATTTATTTATTTATTTATACAATAGATCCCTTGTAGTTTTGTATATATAACAATCTATCATAAGCAAACAGTGAGGATTCTATTCAGTTTCCTATTTGGTATGTTTTATTTCTCTCTCTTGTCTGATTGCTCTGGCTATGATCTCTAGCACGATGTTGAATGAAATTGGAAGTGGGCATTCTTGTCTTATTCCAACTTTTAAAAAGAAGCCTTTCAGCTTTTTCCATTAATGATGTTCCTTATCATGAAGCAATTCTTTTCTGATCATAATTTGCTGAGAATTTTTATCAAGAATGGTTGTTGGATTCTTTCAAATGATATTACTTCAATTGGTTAGACTACACAATTTTTTTCTTTACTTATATAGTGGATTGTGCCAATTGATTTTTGAATTTTGAACCAGCCTTCCAAAACTTGACATAAATCTTAATTAATCCCCTTAATTAATTTTATACATTGTTGGATTCATTTTAATTAAGACTTTTGTGTACTCATAGAGGATACAGGTGTGCAATTTTTTTTTTGTATTGTAGTGTTATTTGTTTTGGTATCAGTATTATTTTTAAATTTTTTATTTTAAAAACAAAACAACAACAACAACAAAAAAATAAAAATGATGACATGGATTTTCAAGACAAAGTAATAGAAAATTAACACTAGTTAATATATTTCATATTGTTATCTTCAAAATAGTTGTTCAGGTTACAAGATTTAGGCATGAAAAAATAATCACATCAAACAATAAAAGCACAAACTATTCTTTTTGATAATTAACAGAGATTAATCTTGCATATGTATACAAGACAATTGGTTATACTGGTATCAATATTATTCTGCCTTTATAAAATTAATCGAGAAATATTCTTTCTTTTCTTCTTCTGAGATGGTAAAAACTGGTATTGGTTCTTCCTCAAATGTTTGATAGAATTGTCCAATGAATACATCTATGCATAAAGACTTTTTTCCTTTTGAAAACTTTTAAATAAACATTCAATTTAATTAATGAATACAGGATGATCAAATGACATAACCTTTCACTGGATTTTTTATAGTTTATGACTTGCAATGAATTGATCATTTAATACAGGCTAAGTTTACAAGTATAAGCTGTTAATAAAATTTTTTTGTCCTTTGAAGAGCTGCAGGAACCACACATATTCTTTTTAATTTCTAGGATTTCTCCATTATGTCTCCTATCTTTTTGTTTCTATCCCTCCTGCTTAAGGTTCATTAATTTCGTTGTTTTTTAAATAATTAGTATTTATTTCATTTTTTCTATTATTTTTTGCTTTTCAATTACACTGATTTCTGCTGTTTTCCATATTCTACTTTTTGTCTTCTATTTACATATTTCACTCTTTTTGAAATGTTTGGATTTACAAGTTAAGTTATTGACTTGAGCAATTTTGTATTTTTTGAAACATGTGCTATAAATTTCTCTCAACTGCTTCACTTGTATTCCACACGTGTCACTATCCTGTATTTCCATTTCCATTCATTTTAACAAAATTGTAATTTCAGCTGAGACTTTCTCTTTAAATCATGAATTATTTATGTTCATTATTTAATTTTCAAGTGCATATTTTCTCATTGTCTGTTATTAATTTTAGTTTAATTCCATTATTATTAGAGAATATGCAGTAATGTAAGATAAATTCTTTTAAAGATTTGAAGTTTGTTGTGTGGCTCAGGGTTTATTCTGTCTTGAGGAATGTGGTGTGAGTACTTCAATACAACGCCTACTTAACTGTTGTTGGCTGGGATAGTCTGTAAATGGCAATTATGTCACTATAGTTTAAGGTGTTCAGGTCTTTTGTCTTTGACTATTTTTTGCCTTGAAGTTCAATCAGTTTTTGATGCGGAGTTATTGAATTTTCTAAATATAATTGTGCCTTTGTCATTTTATGAAGATTATTTAGATACTGCTTAAGTTCCTCATCAATATAGAGCTTGGTGAAATAAAATCTTAAAATTTCTTCTTTCACCATAGCAAATATTCTTTTCAGAAAGTTGAGTGACGAAACGAGAAATATCTGACAAGTTGTATATAACTACTTATAAAGCCACCTGAAAAATTTTGGAGTAAAGTAGGAAGCAAATCTGACAGAGAGAGAAATGTTTAATTCCTAAAAATTTAGCTCTGCATAATTTTATAACATAAATATGTTATAAAATATGAAAAATAAAATATAAATACAAAAGTTACATGATGTTCCTTAGTAAATCAATCTGATCACTTTGTGCTAAGTACTCCGTAATAATAGTTTCACTCGAGCATGTAGCAAAACCATACCTAAAAATCTTGTAAATGGAATCTGATTTACTTAACTTTCATACTCTCTTTAACAGGCTCATTGGTCTGCTATATATACATCTATCTGTATCATTTTATTACAGAAATTCCTATCAAATTTAAAATGAGAAAGCTTTTCATCCCCTTATTTTAAGCTTTCAAATTTCACAGCCACCAAAGACCTATTAATAAGGGAAAACTTAGGGAATTTTCTTTCTGATAGCATTATTATCTAATGAATCACAGCTGATTTTGTTGCCTAAGTAGTTTCAGAAGAAGGTTTTATAATGTGTCCAGGGTTCAAAAAATGCTGAATCAGTATATCTTTATATAACTGGAAAATAAGAAAACTCTGTAGTAAGCATGTTGAACAGAGTTTTAATTAAAAACAGTTTTACAGCTGGCAGCAGACTCTGTATCAACTGTGTGTTCTCTTTTTTACAAAATTTTCCAAAATCTTTTAAAGTAAGCTTCACTTTCACTTATTATAAAGAGTTATATGCCCCTAATGGAGGTGAACTAGAATCATTTTCAGCCCATATAATTAATAGGGTAACAGATTTACTTATACACTATAGTCAGCCAACAAAGGGCGTGTGTGGAATAAAAAGCCCACCCCATCTCCCTTGTGTATGACCTCAACTTTGGAAAAGATAATAGAAATGGCTTATGTAAGAAATGAGTTCCTGATGTTTATGGCCAAGATCCACAGGATATTCTGTTTACTTGAAAATCAAAATAAATTCTGCTTTTTAAGACAATGCCTTCTTTACATGCCTCATTTTGACACATTTTAAAAAATGATCTTACGTATAAACTTTATTTCTGCCTTCCGATTTGCATCACTGCTGTGTTCTGTTGCCATTTTCTTTTATTTCTCTAAGCTCTATTGATGGCAAGTAGCAGTCTGACATTACAAAGAAAAAGCTAATGAAAAAGGCCTGCAGGTTTGTAAATTTCCAGAAACAAAGTGCTATGTTTGAGGTTTTATAAGTCATGGTAAACATCTTCAGTTCTTGGGTAATTTCAGTAAACTACTTTAAAGGAGTTTCCTTATAAAGAAAACAATCCCCAGGATATATACTTTCTCATGACTTCATATCCTTATTTCTTACATGATTGCCCTGGAACTATCTGAGAACAACTGGGAGAGCTTTGATTGCAAAATCTGAACAGTTTTGAGCACAGAGCATTTTGTGATTCTAGTTTTTGCTCATTGCGGAATCTTGTGCTCTCATTTTTTCTGTCTATTCAGATGTATACCATGTCCCATGATCTCTTTTAAATGGGTTGAGAAAACTTCAATTCCCTGTAGACAGATTTGCTCAGCAGTCAAGGAGATATCTAATTTCATTGTCATTATTATACTGCAGTCAACACTATCTAAGGTGAAAAAATGTCATGTAAACAGATTCGAGAGATGCTACATGGATCATGTGTTACAAGGCCTTATTTTTATTTTATTAATTTTATTTAATTGTCATGAGAACTAATACGAGATCTACTCACTGAGCAAGTTTTTAAGTGTGTAAAAGATTATTGTTGACTACAGATACCATGTTGCATAGCACGTATCTGGAACACATTCATCCTGCTTAACATATTCGTTTCTCCTCCTCCTATCCCTGACAACCACCAATCTACTTTTTAGTTCTATGAATTTGACTACATCACATAACTCATGTAAGCAGAATTATGTAATATTTATCTTTGTGTAACTAGATTATGTCATGTAACATAATAATTCCAGGGTTCATCATATTGCTATACATTGCAGGTTCTTTGTCTTTAAGGCAGAATAATATTTATAGTATATACATATCATATTTTCTTTGTCCACTTATCTGTACATGGACAAATTTTCTTCCCATATCTTGGCTATTATAAATGGGCTTCAGTGAACATGGGAGTACAATCACTTTTAGAGATTCTGATTTCAGGTTCTTTGGATAAAATCTCAGAAGTGGAATTGCCGGAAAACATGTTACATTTTTTAAATTTCCTAAAACACACTGTTTGCCATGTTGGCTGTATCATCGGATGCTGACCCACAGTGTGTAAGGGTTCCAGCATCTTCACATCTTAGGAAATGATTGGCCTATTTGTTTTATGAAAATTTTACAGTTTTCAGTTCTATTTCTCTGGCAATTTTAGTAATTATTAATACTGGCCATTTGTATATCTGTTTTTGAAAAATGTCCACTCAAGTCACAAGTAAATTTTTAAAAATTTGGTATATCTTTACAATTATAGATACCATAGCAATTCACACATGCTTTTACGCAAGTTCTAAATTTAAAGAATTCATCTTGTTTAATCCCTGTATGAATCTCCAGGGCTTGACACATAGACTGGTACACTACATTCAAAAAATATTTCTTGGATCAACCATTGATAACTTAATAGGTAGATTCATGCATGTATAATTATTTTTAGATAAAGGGTCTATCTCAATCTCATTCCCAAGATTTTTAATAAAATTGGAAGTACCCAAAGTTAAGCAGGTAAGTCTGATTTTTGAGAGTCTGGTTTTGTCTGTTACATATAATTTCAAGGTAAATTTACTATTATCAGCTTGATAAGTTGCAGCCCTATACTGACTGGTACTTTAATAATCCTAATGCTTGCTAATTTACCTTTGTACATTTGCCTATGAATTTATAGTCATTATTTAATAACTAGAAAACTATCTGTAAAAGCACTATTGTATTATGTAAGAAGGAAATTTTAAATGTGGACTATGTAAATAAGTTTCCCTAAGATCTGTGGCTGATATTCAAATTTCAAATATCTTTGATTCTGAAGCTGGAGTTGTTAAGCATTCTTGATGGAAATAGCATTTAACTGCAATGAAGATTGCTTTCGACAGCATGCTTTGAAAATAACGTTGGTCACTTTGAGCAAGTGACTTGAAATTGTTATCTTTTCCAGTTTGAAAATAAAGGCATTACTGGCTAACATGTAAAATCTATTTTACTACATATATTTTAGTAGCTTGTTGCAACATATTTTTGTCTGGCATAGATTTTTTTGTCATTTCAATGTACAGTTTGATATGTCTTAGTAAATCAGTACAGTTGTACAGCCATCACTAGCATTCAGTTTTGTAAGAACTTCTATCAAAAAGTTTTTGTGTTTTTGTTTCCAGTATATATCTACTCCTATGCTTATATCCAACCAAGTACCAATCTGCTTTGTGAGTCTTTAATTTTATTTTGTCTAAAAATTTCTTGGAATTGGATGGAATAAGATATGTAGTCTTTTGTGTTTGACTTTCCTCACTTAGTGTATTATTTTGATGTTCAGTTCTGTTGCTTCACCTATTAGTGGTTTGTTGCTTTTCACTGTTTAGTAGTATTTTGTTATAGAGATGTTCCAAACTTTGTTTATCCATTCACCAGGCATTGGATATTTAGGCTACTTCCAGTGATTAGCTATTATAAGTAATTATTATGTATATTTGCACACACACATTATTATATCTCTTAGATAAACGATTAGCAATGGAAATGCTGGATTATGTTTAATGTGTTCAAAAACTAACAAATGGTTTTGTAAAGTCCATTTTAAACCAGTGCAGTGGCACAGGACTGTCATCCTGGCTTTCTAGGAAGCTGAAGTAGAAAGAGTGAAAATTTGATCACAACCTGGGCAATTTAGCAAACTAGCATTCCCGCATCTCAAGACAAAAAGGAAAATGTGTAGAAATAAGTCGCCCAAGACTTGAGTTTTACCTCAGTGTAGAGGCACTGGGTTCAATTCCCTGTACCAATAAGGAAGACGAGAGAAACAGTGAGAGACACAGAGAGACAGAGACAGAGAGAGAGAGAGAGAGAGAGAGAGAGAGAGAAGAGACATATTAGTTAATGGAAAACACATCTCACTTCCAATATACATTCATTTTCATCAAAGAAGTTATAAATAAGAATAATTGCTGAAATGCTTTAAAGAATCAACTACTGGGATGCCATCTTATTAAAAAGCTTTTGCACATCAAAACAAATCAGCCAATGTCCTTCTGGGTATTTTCCCAGAAGAATTAAAATCATCATACCACAGTAATATATGTGCACCCATTTTTATGGTAGCACAATTCTCTTTTATTCAGAGAAAAAAAGCAAAACAGAAAAAAGCATAGTAATAATACAGAATTAAAAAAACAGGAAAAAATCACTAGTTGGTAAATTACATATTGTTGTCTTAAAGTAGTTGCTCAAGTCAAAAATCAAAGCATAAAATGTAGACAAACAATGACAGTACAAAATATTGTTTTTGATGAACTAACAAAAAGTAGTATGGTTATCCATCTTGCACACTTAAACATGCATACAGTTAAACCCTTTAGAGCACTTTCTGTCCCTTTCATTATCTCCATATCTATTTTACATTTTGGATCTTATTACTCTTTCAGTTTATTATTGTTATTTTTATGCTACAGAGACAATACAATATTTACAAATGTGAGTCTGATTTATTTCACTTATGAGGACAATCTCAAGTTGCCTCCATCTATCTATAAAAGCCTGAAGATCATCCTTTTTATAGCTGAGCTGACAGACTCACCAAAGAAGGGAAGAGAAGGGAAAGTCTTCTTACAGTGTTAAAAAAAATGAGTACGATATTTGAAAGGGGTAAGAGGATGCACAGCATTGAGTGTTAAGATAAATCATTTAAAAAGTATAATCCTTTTCAGTCACTAAACGAGAAAGAGAAAGTTTGTCTGAGGGCATCACCTATCCTATTTCACTAGGTCATGGTGTCCAAATTGGTTATGGACATAACGCAGCATTGATTTCAATTTTACATCTAGAATACCTTCCTTTACCTACCTCAGAGTCCTCACAGCCATCTGGACTTGCCAGCCTTGAGAGTAGCTATTTCTGTCTTTTAATTCACCTAAATAAAATAGCTTTTCTGACAATCAACACATTCTGCTCTTTATAGTCTGTAGCATGACCTTTTCCCTTAGAACGCCTCTTGAAAAGATTTAACAACATTGACTTTCTCCTATTCTCCTCAAGAGCTACTGCACCATCCATGCATACTTACCCTTCATATTGTATACACAGTATAAAGCAGCTCATACAACGCTTGCACCTTGCATTTCTAGCACCTTGTAGAACCTTCTCCAGGTATGATCTTGAGTTGAATCCAGCAAGGGGAATGACTGCAACAGTTAATCAATTTCAAACAGCTTTTCCCTTTATCCACTATCTTATGTGAGCCTAAACTCCATGATTTCACTTTCCCATGATGCCTCTCTAGTGTCTGCCCTTATTTCTCACTAATATCCCTGGATTAGCTTTATTAAGTTTTAGTTAAACACTTTTTGATTAACTTTTCCTGATGGAGACTAAAATTAGTGAAGAATTTAATGTAGAAAAGATTTGCATGAGTGTAGGATAAATGTTTCCACGATATAAACTAAGATGAAATTCTTTTCTGTAAGGAAAATATCTAGTGAAAATGGAGAAAATGTTTCAAAAATAATTCTAACAGGAAGTGGATGATGTATCTGTGTATAGTACCATAGAAGCACCTCAGAAAAAGGCATTATAAAAATTATATATATTTTGGCTACAAGGGCCCATTGGAAATGATGTGGTCTGGTAGTTTGTAAATTTTAATGAGAATCAGAATATCCCAAAACACTTGCTAATGTACAGATTTTTTAATCATATCACCAGAATTTCTGGATCAATAAATTTGGAGTGGATCCCAATTTTACATTTCTAATAATGTCTCAGTAATGCTGACAATATTAGTTTGGCATCACTATGAGAATCGCTGCCCTGAGTTGTACCTACTCTTTTTACAGATGAAAAAAATGAAATCAAATTTCATTTTTCTTACTGAATGTTGCTCTGGAGCAAGTTTAAATGCTGTGATTAACTCTTTAATGTTACACTACAAGTACTCAACATATCAGCATTACAATCAGTTATAATGATCAATAATTTGAATGAAACATTAATTTCCTAAGGTAGGTCTTAAACTTTTATTAATAACTTAAATAGATATGAATCATATTCGTGCTTCTGACTGATGATATCCATTTTAATAAATTACCCAGAAGGATAAGAAAATTTAATTAATTCTGTTTTTAAAGATCTGAATATATTCTTTTTAAGGAGCTGAAATTTTTTAACTTGAAAAACAATTTATGGTGAATATATAAATATTCAAGTTTATGCCTTGGCAAAGCTACATAGAGTCTTGTTTTAGGGGAAATTAAAGGAGGATTTTTGCTTAGGACTTCAATTTCCTAAATCTAACTTTTACCCACCAAAGGCCTGCAAAAGATTTCTGAATGAGTCTCATCTGGCACTATTTTCTGCAGAAAGATTATTAACTGAAGGATTCATTGTGTAACTAAAAGTCTGTTTACTTCCTGTGTTTAGGTTCATGCCTGTGGGAGAACACCTGGATATTCCATCCCATATTTTGAGAGAGATTAAGAAGTTAGTTAGGCAAAGTCGTAAGATTGGAATAAGATTGTTTTTTAACTGTCTTGCAAAATTGGTACAATTTCCACTTGATCTATGGATTACTACGGGTTCTAGACTTGCTTTTTGCATCAGTTCAGGTCTTCCAGGTAGAAGATACAAGACCCAATTAGAAGTGAATTGATTTTTTTGTAAGGGAAACTGTGAATGTTACAGGGTAGAGAGCAGGGTGAGATGGGTGAACCAGGCCTGACACCTGAGAAAGGAGAAATGGAAGAAAGAGCCTCTGGCTAAAGGACAGAGCCAAGAATATCCCAGCTCTGCCTCAAGACACAGGTTTTCCATCACAGGTATCTGTATGGAACAGAAGTATCCTGTCACCTGCCCCGCTCTACAGCTTACGTTCTTTATAACTGACATAGTCCTGGTAGAGCATGTGGCTATTACAGTCCTCGTTGACAGGTTACAGAAGTTCAGAGGCTGAAGTCATTAATTACTATAGCTCATTGCTTTCTGAACTGCCAAGTTTACCACTCACATCACCCAAATCTTCCTCTCCATGTACATATGGAGAACAATTCCTCCATAGTCTTGGATCTAAATTAGACCAGAGTATTCCTCTGTGTCAGCTCAAATAGGGGAAGCTGAACTCTGCTCCTCTGTGGTTGTGGCCGGAAACGTGGATAGGTTGGCCAGTGGCTAAATTGGTTCCAACGAACTGACTAAAACTCTTCTGTTTAGTAGTGAAGGCGCTCAAAGACCCAAACTCTCTGTGGAATCTGCCTCTCACACTCTCCATGGACAAGTCCAGAGGGTGGGCCAAAGCTTTGCCAGTGGACTTCTGGAGCCCCAGGGGCCCAGTGATTCTGAGCCTTCTTGAGATCACTTTTCAGTGGGTCAGAGAGGGAATGGGTTTCCCTCTCCCTTTTTGCTCAAGTCCATTTGCTGTTTCTTCTGTTGTGTCAAGGAGTGAGAGTGTAATTTCTTGGATGGCTTCCTTATCTCACTCTAAATCTGGAGGGACAAGGTAGGAATTGTCACTTCTGTTACTATTCAATTGACTGCAGTTAGCTCTTCTGTCTCCAAGGGGGTTCATTCCTGAAGACAGACCAAGTATGAATAACACTTAGTCATGGCCAAGTCTGAAGAAATATTAATTCCCTAGGATCCATCATATTCCACCTCTATTATTTGGCATCCACTTCATTCACCCTCAGAACCACTCATCTTCAGATATATATGGATCCCAACTGGTCTGAACCAGTCAGTATAGTTCTATACTCACCAATTCAGTGATGTATGCAGTAGTTCAAACCCGAGCCACACTGAATGAAGCCCATTACTGGATCCAAGTGACTTGTTCAGATTGGTCTAATGAGATTAAAGTTCAGAAATATGATTTGATGATTTGAGCAAGAAAATCCTTCTCCAGAAGGATGGGTAATTTCAAGTGAGCCTCAGAATTTCTGCCTAGCATTTTTCTATTAATGAAGGAAAGCCAGCATGGGAGCATTGCTCTCAGATGGGTGCCTGTCTGCCCTAAATCTGTTTGAAGACAATAAAATTCCATTGTGACTTCTAGGCATAAGGAAAGAGTTGAAAATATGTGGGCCTTAATGTAGTACACGTTTTACTACTCTGGGCCTTAAAGTAGTATTTTAAAAAGGAATTTGAAAAAAGGGATAAAACATCAGATGATTGAGCGATCAGTGTAGGGAACACCCATGCTTATATCACAGAAGAAAAGTGCTGTAAGAACAAATTTGGAAGCGTACATCTATAATCCGGCTATTCTCAGCTGTGAATATTTCCCTTTGTCTACGTTTAGGGCCTTGGTAAGTGTCGATTGTCAAGGAATTTTGAAGAGATGTTTTTTTAGGAAACCCTAAAAATAAGGGATGGTCTGGAAAGGAAAACAGAAAATAAAGAATACATAAGGAAAGAAAATGCTAAACAAGAGACAAATAAGCTATTACTTTTATAATACAAAGATATGGGGAAACATGACATAGAGGCAAAATATTTATAATATTTATAATTATTAATCTGAAAAGAATGTTTTCTGTACTCTTCTTTGATAATCTTCCTTCTAATTTTTCCTATTAGATATTGCAGATCTATACAATGCGCTTAATATTCCATCCATTGCATGAGCTGCCCACTTCTCTGTTTCTCCCAACACCGAAAACTAATCTTTGGGGCCTAAAAGATTCAACATTCGACAACTGAAATAGTACCAGTATCCATAAGAATCTTGTTTCTCTTATCTCAAGTCTCCGAAGGCAAGTTCCCCACATCTTTCCTGAATGTAAAACCCCCATCTTTTCTCTTTGCCTCATCTCTAGATCTTAGTTTATTTCTATTCATTTATCTGTAGAGCTCTTATTTTCTGCAGAATCTTTCCTGGTAGCTCAGCTATATTCTTAATCTTCACCTTTGATCAGTTTTCCTAATAGACTTTCTAGCTAGCATTTTGGGAAAAATAAAACTTTATTTTCACCGTCTAATCATGTATCATCAAGAAGCAGCATTGGCAAAAATAATAAATGATCTTAAAGTTGAAGCTAAGGACTTGACCTCGTTGTAATGTGGTTTTTAGAATTATCTTTCTAATGTTCTTGGTCTCTATGACATTATCTTTAGCTTCTCTTTGTATATGTCTGATTTACTTGCTGGAAATATTTAAGTATTTGAATTCAGTTTTTTTTTTTCCAGCCCATACCTTTTCCCCTTAGGAAATTATTTTACATTTCAACTTACAGATATATTTTACCTACTTCTGTAAAATGCTTAATATCTAGAGCCTGCTTTCTGCTAGGTATTTAAAGTAAAATGCCTCACTGGAAGTTATATGTTTTCACTTATTGCTGAACTTTTATCTTTCGTTTCTTTTCTTGGTTGGAGCCACATAGTCTAACCAATGAAGAAACTTGAGAATCAAATCAATATCTACTCTTCATTAATGGTCTTTAGCTTATTATAAGTTTTCATTATTTCTTCTATGTTCTCCTGCAATAGTTTATTATTCAACTGATTATCTTACTTCCCAATTTATCTTCCTACATCCCTTCCTTCACATGCTGGCAAGACAGATTTCTCTACTAATGCAAAGTATGAGTCTGATCAGGTCATTTTCCCATCAAAAATTCCCCAGAAGCTTTCCATAACCTGAAGGATTAAAGCTAAATTATTGCTAAATATCTTTGGCAGGCATACAAGAACCTTCATGTTTTGTTCATGCATACTTGTTCAGCCACACCCGGCTTATTAAGCAAGCAGCTAAAAGTTCTCTCAGCATTTTTTTGTTACTTAAAGCTCTTGAACTTTTTGTGCATGTTATTCCTTCTAAACAGCTCATCTTTTCTGTTTCTTTTCAATCTTACAAAACTCCTATGCACTTTACAAAACTCAGGCAAACATCATGCACTCAAAGCTATGTGTGTGCCATCTGTGTTTCCTAATCCCTCTGTATTATCACTGCACCTTTAACCTACTTCCAGTCTTGTATTTTTTGCATACAATTGACAATTTTGTTCACTATATTTATGCCTTGTTCTCTTGAGATTTTTTTGAAGGCAGACATTTTGTCTTATTTACCTTCTATATTTAACACTGAGAATAGATTAGATCATACTTCATTTGACAAATATTTATTGAAGTAAATTTGATTCCAATTCATTCAAGGTTTTTACATAGTATAATAATGAACTTATTACATTTAGTAAGGAAAATGTATAGTAATATAATTATGTGGATGAATGCACAATCTGTGGCCCACAGAATATTTTATGTAAGATTCCAAGGAAGGTTTGATGAAACCTTCAGATGATGGAAGAGCATGGATTTATTTTGGAGGCTATAACAGTACAAAAGGTTTAGGGTTTTTCTACTGAAAGAGTAACACAAAAGGCTTCAGCTTCTCATTTTCAGTAATAATACATTGGGTCCTGATAGAATTATATCAGGATATAATCCCCGCAAAACTTTACAGGAAAAGAAGTAATAGAGGGCTGGGGGTTTAGCTCAGCCATGTAAGTGCCTGCCTGGCAAGCACAACATTGTGAGATCAATGCCTGGTACCTCCCCCCACCACACACATAAAGTAATAGATATAAATCTTGAGCTAGAGAATAAATATAGGAAAGGAATTTGTAGCATGGATAAAATTATGCCTATATCAAGAATACCAGTTAACATTTTAGACAATGCATAGTATGTCATTTTAATGAAAACAGTGACTAACCAAAAAAATATTACAGAGCTGGTTAAAGAAGCACTCAAAAAACAAATTAACTATGGGATAATTTTATTATATGTAATAGATTGCATTTGGGAGTCAGTTTCCACTGAACTTTGTTAGAAGACTGGTAAGACTAAAAGTAATCAAAATATTCATGTTAAGACAACCAAGAATTAAAGACATTCACTTCCCTTAGAATTAATATAACAAGGATTTAGATATATGAATGAATATAGATTTTGAAATGTGGATTTAAAAATACAGATAGTACATTTATTTTGTACCTGCAACTCGAAGGTGCTTATTTTAGTCACTTCTCCATCTGGTGTCTTGGTTGAGGCAGAAACTGTTTTCCATAGGAAAAAAAGTTTATTTTTTCCAGCTTCTCTTGCAGCTAGAACACAATTTTGTGCTAAGGTATTTATTCAGCAGAACATAAGACTTTGACTCGCTGGTATTTTATTCTTAAAGCAGGACTGATAAGAGTGGGGCAGAAATTAAAACCAAATCAAGTTCCAGAAGAGGAAATGGCTGAAGTTCCACCTACCTGTCTCAGCTGCAGCACCTATGCAATTCATGGTACACAGATCTGTGTTCACTGATGGTTACAAAATCAGCTTTAAGGGACCTCTTCTCTGAAATCACCTTAGAGATAATTGTTTTTGTGGCATAATTTTTTTTAAAGAGAACAAAACAGAGAAATCAAGAAGCAAGCTAACAGTTAAAAAACAACAAAATCAAAATGATAACAACAACAAAAAACCAAAAGCAATATGTGATTTCAAAACAAGATGATAAGCTTAACAGTGCTTGTGATATTGAATATTGTTATCCTCAAAGTAATTGCTCAGGTCACTAGATACAGGAATGCAAGATTGATCAAACAATAAAATTTCCCTTTGACAGTTTCTTTCCCTTTTACTATTTCTATTATAACTTTTAGATCTTATGTACCCTTTCAGTTTTTTGTATTAGTGAGACAAAATAGAGCTTACATGTGCAAGTCTGATTTATTTTGCTTATGAGTATGGTTTCTAGTTGCATCCATTTACCTATAAAACATTCAAGTTTATTGTCCTTTATGGCTGGGTAGCATTGTATTACATAAAAATACCACATCTTTTTTTATCCATTCCTCAGTTGATGAGCACTTGGGTTATTTCCAAGATTTAGCTATTACAAATTGTGCTTCTATAAACATCTAGAATGTATAAAGGATTGAAAAAAATCAAGCCCCCCCCAAATTTAAAGACTCAATCAAAAAATGGGCATCTGATATGAATATATAATTCTCAATGAAGAAATCCAAATGGCAAATATATATATATATATATTTCAACATCATTGGTCATATAAACACATTCAGCCACCTTATATTTGACAAAGAGGCTAAACAAGTTCACTGGAAGAAAGATAGTCTCTTTAATAATGGTGCTGGAAAAACTGGCTTTCCATGAATACTAAAACTAAACCCATTTCTATCACCATACACTAACCTAAAGTCAAAATGGATCGGAGATCTAAATATTAAAACAGGAACTCTAACTCTACTGGAAGAGAAAGTAGGTAGATATCTTAAAGACATAGGTATAGGTAGAGAGTTCATGAACAAAACACAAACTGCATAGGGAAGTACTTCAATGAATCAACAACTGTGACCTCATCTTACTACATTTTTGCACATCAAAAGAGATCATCAACAGAGTAAAAAGACAACCCTTAGAGTAGAAAATAATTATAGCCAGTTGTCCCTCAGATGAATGACTTATACATAGACTGTACAAAGAATTGAAAAAAATCACATTCCCCAAATTCAAAGACCCAGTCCAAAAATAGACATCTGAGATGAATACATGATTCTCAGATGAAGAAATACAAACAGAAAATAAATACATGAAAAAATGTTCAACATCATTGGTCATTCAAGAAATGCACATTAAAACTGCACTGATATATTTTACTTCAGAAAGAACTGCTAACATCAAGAAATTAACCAGTAACAAATGCCGGAGGGGCTGTGAGGAAAAAGGAACCCTTCTCCACTGTTGGTGGGAATGTAGACTGGTACAATCACTGTAGAAATCAGTATGGAGATTCCTCAAAAAACTAGGATTAGAGGTTCCACTTGACCCAGCTATTCCCCTTCTGGGTAGTTTCTCAGAGGCACTAAAAACATTACACCACAGTGATATAGGTGGCATAGCTTTTATAAAAAGTTCTAAATAGAGTTTAATAAATTTAATTTTCCTTAAATTAGTCTGGGTTGTTCAGAATCCCTAAAATTAAGAATCTTCCTTTTCATTTTCCTTTCAAGTAAATTCAATACTGTAATTACCAAATATGTCCTGAGTGCAAGAAATTTATGAGCTAAAGTAAAAGTGTAGGAATGGAGGGACTTTGTAAACTGTCAGACACAGGACTGCTGTTCAGGAACTGTAAAGGATATGATTTTAGTGCACTACATTGAAGTACTGGGTATAAAGTACAACGGAAGTAACAATTATCTCCAACTAATGGAATCATAGGAGGAATCATAGGAAGGAGAAATTTTTACATTAAATCTGGAGGGATGAGTATGATCTAAAATAGGGCAGTGCCTGGAATGAAGGAAGTAGAGATCCCTACTGGAGAATGACAGACTTACAATATAACACAGTTCAAAGAAGGAAAAAGCATAAAGGACATATGTATTTGTAATAGATTAACAATGAACACCATTTACTTTAAAGCCAATGGTCAAATACTGTTAAAAAAGAGATGAGAGAGAGAGAGAGAGAGAGAGAGAGAGAGAGAGAGAGAGAGAGAGAGAGAGAGAGAGAAAGAGAGAGAGATCCCAGACACATGAATGGAAGGGCCTGGGCTTGTCCACCAATCCTGAGCCCAGAGAGTCAGATTCTAAGGCCTCTGGGAAGTGCAAAAACTACCCAATTTCCTTGGGTACTTTAGTTACAAGTATGTTAGCCTGCCTCAGCCTGTTCCTTGGCTTGGATTATCCAGAGTTTCACATGTCTTGTGTCAATCAAAAATTTTCAACTTTTAGAGGATGGAAACAATTTCCTCAAAATAAATAATATTAAATATTCCTGAAAGATTTTAAACAGACTAAGATGATCTCTTCAGGTGGAAGGTAGGGCAGGATACTTCATACTTTTACCCCTTGATCTTCTCTTCACTATATATATACTTCTATACTTCACTTTAGAACTGCTAAGAAGTTAGAGAACTGTTTTTTTAATGTCAGTAGCTTTTAAAAAACTCAAATGCAATAGAAAGAATGAGAATTGCCCCAGAAAGAGACATGGAGGAGAAATCCCAGTAACATATCTCTGGTTTCTAAAGTTAGATTAATGAGTCTTAGAATCAGTGGATCTATATTAAGATATAGAGGCATGACAAAAAAATCTACATATCTAATGACTTTAGGGAATCATTAAAATTAAAGAGGAATTAGAGAAAATACCTGGGGAAAATAAAAATATTCTTAGAAACAAAAATAAAATGAAATTAGTTTGATTGAGATAAGTATTACTCTAGTGATAAAAAGGAAAATGTGTTGCTGCTTAATTTATTATGAAAAAACAAAATACAAGTGTGGAAGCTTTTTTATCACTTGTTACAGAAAAAGAATTGAAAATATGGGCATAAATGTGACTTTTTAAATAACAATTTTTAACAAAATTTTTAAAAATAAAATATGCCATAATAATAAATGGAATAGGGCCATTCAGTGCTAACTATGTAATAATATAATGAGTACATCATTTATTTCTTTGAGTTCAAGAAACTATGAAAAATACACTGAACTGGAGTTCTCCCAGAAGCTAACTGAACTCAGGATATGTTCCAATTGAATGATTTGTATGCATTTTCCCAGAAAAAGTTTTCAGAGTGTGGTTTTCTAATCTATACATATATGCTCTGAAGTTTGAAGTATCTCTGAGTGTGTTTATCCTCTCTTTTACACAAAATCAGGGAAGAAAAAAATATTTCTAAGTCTCCTTTGAAAAAACAAACCAAATGTCTTCTTAAATAGAATCCTCTGGAGAATGACAGTCTAGAGATCTAGATTACAAAACTAGCTGCTATGGATTTACCTATAGCTTTTTTATTAATTAAATGTAAGTTGTGCTTGTTCGATTCTAGACAAAATGGAGAGATTAATGTGCAGGAATGAAAAAGAAATGGTACCAAAGTGACTCTAGAGATACAAAGAGATACGATAGTTTAATTTCCTTATACTATAGTTTTTAAAGTGTTTATTTATATCTGTTGATTTAAAGTCCCCACAATGATGCCAAGCAATCTTTTAATCACAAAACTCCTACCTTTAATAGGGCAAGGCAGGTAATAAACAGGGGGACAATAAATAAGCTTGGATTGCAGTAACATCAGAGAGAAGTCACTGATAGGTGTTGCAACAAAACCTGGGAATAAACGTACTGCTTTTAATGTTTCAGCTTATTTAATTAACTTAACTCTGTCTTTATTACAAAGAGGATTGTCAGAAAAGGCTGCTCCAGACAGATTCTATTAGAGTTGTATGTCCTGAGAGAATGTGGAAAAGAACAGGTCAGGTGGAAGAGCAGCACCCAGAAATCTCCGATCAGAGAGAACAGAATGGGAGGACAGTGGATCAGGTAAAATAGTGGCATCAAGGAACTCGAAGCCTTAGGCCAGGGTTAGACAACGCAGGAACTCGTAGGGCATGATGAATGTATTACGTTTCATCCTAAGAAGGTCTGGAAGATATTGAAGGCTTGCAGGGAAGCGGATTGCCTTTGGAAACAACACCATGGTTGTTGTTGGGGAGAACGGAATATGGTAGCAAACCATATGGGAGCAGGGGACAAACCGGAGGCTTTGCTGCAGAACCAGGGAGAGAGAATGATGGTTTGGACTGGGAGTGGCCATAAGGACCAAGAAGAAAGCTTTCCAGAAGTACTTTGCGGGTGAGCTTCATGGACTTTCTGGTAGTTTATATATTGCAAATAGGATGGGAAGACGTCACCAGAATTTCTTTATGGCCATAGCCTAGACAGCTTTGTGTGGATGTGACTTCCATTTACTTTAATGACAGAGGAGAGAAAGGTCTGCGGAAGAATTTAAGAGTTTTGTGTTCAATCTACGATTTAAATCAAGATGCCACATATATAGACAGATCACCAAGCAGGACTCCTTCATCCACTGGTGTGGCTACTGCAGTAAATAGGGACCCAGAAGTGTGTGCCCCCCACCCCAAACACAGTGGGGGGACTGCATTTATTTAAAATGGTCACAAGACCTCAGGATACACTTGATGCAGTGCTCCTATGATATTTGGGCCCAGATTTGCAGTGTCTGTATTCAGAGTGTTTTCTGAATTTAGCCCCATTTCTAGCCTGTAGAACTCATAAACATTTCCTCCCTTTAACTATTTAACCTGTAGCATGTAGTATATTTTCATCATGTCCTATTGAAGAGATTGATTCTCTACCCTTCACCTCAGCTAGCCTGCCTGCTGTTATTTTCAAAAGATTAACCCTAGGGGTTATATTGCATAAGACTGCTCGTTATTTGACCCCAAAAATTCCTTCACTCCTAACAGACAGACCGGATGTAGCCTAACAGGAAAGGATTCATGAAGCTCCAGCCCTGGTGCAGCTGGTCCCCGGCCTCTGTGGGTCCCTGCCAACAGGTCTGGGAGAAGGCTGCTCTCCTGAGGATGCAGAATGCTGCAGCTGGACAGTGCAAGGCTCTGGGAAGAGCCTGCAGTGGGCCCACGTGGTGGGTGGCACGTTAATCTTTCCCCTGGAAAAACAAAAGGTCAATCAGGAACACATGTTCCTGTAGCAATAGTAAATTCAAAGAGGATGTGAAATCCCAGCAATTGTGGATTCAGAGGAAAAGGAAGAGAAAAGTTGGCCCACTTTGGGAGGAAGTGACTTGGTAGTACAATGAATCTCTTTTGATTTCAATTTAATTCCCATCTGAATTGATATGGGATGAAAGACTTTGGTGATAAGATATGGAAAAAAAATACTAAAAATGCTTCAAGGAATGTAGCCTGTACACCACTTATGAGGGATGTTTTAACTGAGTACAGGAAACTGCTTGTCTTCTGTTGGAAAATGATACTATTGATTTTCAAAATAGATTATTTTATTTGTTTGTATTGGAAATGACTTAATATAGTCAGCCTTCTGCCCTTATTAAGTGGCCACATTAGTAAATAACATATTTAGAAAAAAATATATTTTTGTCATTTGTATTTTCAATGATCCAATTCATTTTACCATACCATGACTTTGCTGTTTTCTAGTATGTGGGCATCTCTAAAGTGTCTCAGGAATAGCAAAAGAAAAAGCAGCAACTATTTTTTGTAAGGAAAATACAAATCCTATGGATGCTTAATGTGAATGATTCACAGAATTCACAAGAATATGGAAAAGCGACATTCCTCCTCATTTCCACCCTAGAGATCTCTTTGCGGAGTTGTTCTAATTCAGCCTGAAGGGTACTTGGAGGAGAAGCAGCATACGGTTGCAGAAAAGCTCCAAATAGGAAAGTACTTCCTACGTCTCCCTTTGTATCGCCTTTGGAGAACAGATTAACTTCCTTAGGTCCCTGAATCTTATGTGTACAATGAAGCAGCTCCCAGGAAAGGCAGGAAAGGTTTCACCAGGGGCCAAGGGGTGCTGACCATCTGTTGGGAAATTTGGGAATTGTTTTGGTCATGATGACTGGAAGAGCTCCCACATGATTTTTTTTTCCCCTGAGAACAACGCTGGGCTGTATCTACAAAGCACAGTGAAGACCTTTCCACCCTAATGTCAGGAGCAACTCCAGAAAAACTGGGAGGAGAACTGACGTCTCATCCAGCTGATAAAGCCCAGAGGATAAACGTTATTGGAGATATCCAATCATACTAACACTTTTTGGGCTTACAAAGTGCATTTTCTTCTTAGAAACAAAATTTTTGTGCCTCCCAAAATGTTTTATTTACATTAAGATGGCTTTCTTTGCTTTCTGATTCAATAGAAAAAAAATGTTTTATGTGAAAAAAGAAAAGCTTATTTCTTTGATGATTTCTTAACCTGTATTTTGCTGTAAGTTATATTATTAAAATATTTTCTGCCATGAAATCAGTACTGTTTTGTTCTTTTTCTTTCCGTATTTTGAACACTTCATTTGTTTTTAACTTTTTATAGTTTCTTTCATCAAGTGTGAAAATATTAAATAAAACAAAGTAATTAAAAATATATATGTATGTGTGCACACAATAGCCTAGAATCCTCAAAACTGATGCTACATCCAAGTGATTTTAAAATAACTTTTTAATATTCAATTATTTTCTAATTTGTACCACACACTCCGCAATGATCCAGTTTAGTCCTTTCCCTTTTAATCTCAATTCAAGAAAATGAACTCTATAAATTGACTTAATAATAATAGTCCTTTGCATAGAATTATTCTTACAATTGTATAATGTAAATAGAGTTCTACATTTATGCTAATGTGTACCTAAAAATCATCTTCTGTGATCCTCAGAGGGGCTGGATAGACCAACTGATCATCTGGATAAAGAAGCTAAGAGACGCATCACAGTTAACTTGTGTTCCAGCGCATCTTCTTACATCAAACTCACTCCCTCAGAGAATGAAAAAAGTACCAGTGCGAACTTTCCTCCCCCTTCCCCCGTACACTTAACTCTGGCAAAGTTCTTTCTCCCAGCAATAAATAGCATTTGCTATCTTTGAGGCCTAGCCAGCTGGTCTCCCTCCTAGCCTTGAAGTAAACAGAAGGCCGCCTGCTTTGCCTCCCGTCTGCTTTTACTAATTGGAGAATTTGTGCTCTGCTTCACTTTAAGGAATCTCTGGAAAATGGTTGTTCACTGTTTTCCTCAACCCTATAAGAAGTTCAGTGCTGTAATCTCTCTGAGTGCCCTTCTCTCTTTCACAAGGATGCCTGAGAAAATCCCTAAGATCAACAGAGCAAAAGAAAAAGGGTACTTATCGTAGATAATGTGCCAGTACATCTCTGGAATAAAAGCCATGAACAGTTTCTTTTTGTGTTAAGATGTAAGCTAAAAAAAAAAAAAAAAAAGAAAAAACAGCAAAATTTTTTGACTTTTAGATGTTTAATGTATGAATATTTTAGTATACATTTTTTTAAATATAAAAACCCTTAAAAAAAAAGCATTTGTTTATCATGGATTTCTACTCAGCCTCCACTTCAATATAGTTGGCCAGGACTAAGGCACAAAAGCTTGCGTTTTCACAGTCCAATTTCCTCCCATTTCATCTAAAAAAGATTAGAGCTTGCCAAGAAATTACTAAACACATTTATGGAGACAGAGATTGCACCCTGACAGAGAACAGAATACTGACAATGGAGAAAAAAATACAGATCAACATAGTCAAAGGCCAAAAGAGACTTGAGGATTATTTAGAAAAAAAGGAGAGAGATTTGAAGAGTCATTTCTTTATAGGAGATAATTTTAAATAGAGATATAATGCAAAAGCATTTATTAGAAACATCCCTAAGTATTACAAATATATTTCCCCTGTAATCCTTTTTTTTTTTTTTTTTTGGTAATTTCAAGAACTAGGTTAGTAAAAATGCAAACTGCTTTAAAGTATTCATTCGCAACTATTTATTTGAAAATGGTGTTGGCCCTAGACCATAAGCAAGCTGCTTTTTATGTGTACTACATTTAAAAGCTGAAATTTTTCTTTGGGGAAATAGATTCATTCATCATGCATTCAAAAAAAATTAATTACTCTTCAGAGTTGAAATATCTTCTGTGGAGGAAGTATAAAAAGTAAAAGAAATGAAAGGTTCAAATGAAAACCACGAGCAAACCTCTATTCATTTTTGTTTATTTGTACTTAAATCTTCTTGAGAAGGTGTTTTTTTTTCTTTCTTTTTTCTTTTTTCCTCTTAAAGCTTTTCTTCAGAGTGGTAATCACTCATACTTTAAAAAAATAACAAATTTGGAAAATAAGGACTGGGTTTTTATTTTGGATTAATTCAGTATTAAATATTCACCCTGAATCCAGAACATTAAGTTGATAAATGGGTCAAAAAACATTATCTGCCTTCTGTAAGGAAGTATTTATACTTCTTCACATAAGAAGAAATAAGGAAAAAAATCCCTGTTGAAGTACACAAATTTACAAAAGGAAAGCTCAAACAGAAGCCTTCACTTAGTGTGTTGTTACCTACAAGTATTATTCCCTGAATTTTGAAAGAGGAACATAAGACATATATGCATTTCCCTTATAGTTTTTTTTTAATTTTCTTAATACTAATTTTTAGGTAATTAGAGTTTTTCCAAATATGAATGATTTATTTCATTTATTTCTCCCTAAAGTCACAGGAGCAGACCAGAAGACTCAACTATTCCAGAAATGAACTAGTCTCTAAGTTTCATTGTTTCTCCTACTTTAATTTCCTGGAATTTAGGAAAATGGGATCAAAATTATCCAAATTCCTCTTAGTATCATTTCTTGTCCTGTCCAGATAAATATTTTTGATTGACAATTTTTACATCTTTTCCTTCAGACAGTTTGATAAATGGTTGCTTCTATGCATGCTTAGGGTCTCTGTTTTGAAGAACAAAGTGAAATTTAAAAGGATATTTACAATTATTTCTATAATTGAAGCAAAGCCAAACACTGATGTGCTGTATACTCAGCTGAGTCATGAAAAGTTGGCATTTTGTGTATCTCTAACTCCAAATGCAAATATACGTGCTAAGTGATTTGTTTGCATGAGGTTCAAATATAAAACCTGGGAGGCCAAACCACAAAACACTTTTCTCAAAACTGAAAATATTATTGGGCATTTTTAACTATTTTCGCTATCATCAATCAAAACCATTACCACTGACTCACTATAGTTGTGTGTTGCTGCCTCTCTGAATGCTGCTGTACCTCTGAGGGTTCGCAGGACTCTGTGCTTCCCAAGCGCTCAGAACACTGGACCTAGTTTATTTGTTTGTTTGTTTTCTACCCTGATTTCTCTATCCAAGTCCTCTCTGCTCTGCCAGAACCTGCTCATTTCAGGTCACATCCCCTGTCTTTCCTCTGAAAGGCATGTTATCAGAAGCTCTTGTCTCCCAAACTCTGGGTCACTCCATTCATTTCTTAGGGAGATGAACTCCCATCTCAGTTATTCTTTCCAGCACTGCCCATGTGATGATCT
Organism: Hydrochoerus hydrochaeris; assembly: GCA_004027455.1. Classification (NCBI taxonomy): domain Eukaryota; kingdom Metazoa; phylum Chordata; class Mammalia; order Rodentia; family Hydrochaeridae; genus Hydrochoerus; species Hydrochoerus hydrochaeris. The sequence continues at coordinate 113,568 of PVLA01004311.1, read as the reverse complement.
GTGATGATTTCAGTGTTGACAAACACAGTCAATCCTAACTGGGGCTTCTCTACCTCACAACTCCATCGATGTTGTCCTTACACTGGCTCAGCCGATTGCTGTCATATCCACTCTCTAATAATTCTCCAAACACACCAAGCGCTGTTTTTCCTCTATGTCTTTGCCCTTTGTTACGCTCTGCTCTTGGGAATGCTCTGTTCGCAAATTTCTCAAGTCAACATCCTCACCACTGCCAAGTTTGATTTGCCATATCACAGCCCTCCCTCACATTCTTTCTCAATCAATGACTCTCCCCACTCTTAACTCTTCTTGACCCTTCACTTAGTTGTTATCTTCATACCATTCGTCTCTGATACAGAGTATTTGATTTATTTTTTATTCATTAATTTCTCCATTCATGCTAGATTGAAATTGCAGTGGAAATATTTGTTTTAGTCACTGCTGTATCTATCAATTGAAATACAGGATGCATATGTATATGTGTTTGTAAAATATATAGGTCATATGTGGACATGCAGTATATATTTGATGAGTGAATTTCTCCTCTTTTAAATATAATATAATATAATACGGCTAAAGTAACTCAATATTTTTGAGGATCTCATGATATTTGTAGAAAGAGCTCTAACAGGGATATGTGATTGACTGTCTACTGTTTGACTGTTAATATTGACTACATTATTTGCTTAGATTCAACTAGATATGTCTTGGTGCTGTGCCATATAAATTCTGAGGGTTGCCTTACTGAAAATCTGGAAATAGGTGTCAGATTTATAGGATGATTTCTGAATTTCTCACCAATATATCCTGTTAATAAGATAAGTAAAATGATTTTGGTTTTTTGTTTGTTTCAGGGCATCATCTCATTTAAAAAATAAATTGGTCTGTTTGTAGTCTCACTGTTTGAATGTCCACTTTTTAATGCTTTAATTTTGTGACTTGAACAACTATTTCTAAGAGGACAATATGTAATTTATTAACTAAAAAAAGTAATAAGAAATGTAGGAGTAATAAAACCCAAAATATGTAGTTTCTATTGTAAAAAAGAGAGGAAAAGAAAGTACTCTAAAGGAGTATGTATGTTTAAGTGTGTAGGATTGATAACCATATTAGTAAGATTTTGTTGGATCGTTGAGCAGAACTATTTGCAATCTAATGGTTTGAATGTCCACTTAGTGTGCTTTAATTCTGTAACTTGAACAACCATTTCTAAGGTGACAGTATTTAATTTGTCAGCTAGTGATTTACTAGTGTTTATTTTATTTTATTTTATTTTTTTGGAATTTTCTATTACTGCTTCCCTTTTTTCTGTTTTTTTTTTCTCTTTAAATAAAGAAAAAAAAGATTGGAGCCAAAAAAAATTGGTCTCACAGAGAAAGCAAGCATATACCACTGTTTCTAAGAATATCTGTTATGGTTTAGAATTAAATTGTTCCCCAAAGGTCTTATGTGTTTGGAAGACTGGATCTCAGTGTAAGGGTATTCTTATCAGCTTCATCCAGTGATGAGTTTAGGAGCTGAATGTGCTATGAGGAAGTGAAGTCTACTGGTGTTGGATCACTGGGAGTATGACTTGGAAGGGTGTATTCTTGTCCCTGGGTTCTTTCTCCTATATTTGTTTCCTGGATGCCCTGGGTGTAAGCAGTTTTCCTCTCCATGCCCTTCTGCCATGGTATTTCAAGAACCTTCCAAAAACTGTGAGTCTTTAAATTGTGCATTTAGAGTACTTGTCCCAGCAATGTGACTAACAAAAAACTGGTACCTGGAGTGGGGTTGTTTATACGACTGTACCTGACTAATGGTGAAGAAAACTTTGGAACTGTTTTATGAAAGGAATTTGGAAAGGTTTGGAGATATTGGGTAGAGAAGCTTTAGAATGAGGGAAGAAGAACTTAAGAGACAATTATGGTGAGAACTCAGAAAGCTAGAATACTGAGAGGAATGTCAACAGTAAAGATCAGGCTCATGAAATCTGAGTTTAGAACAAGGACTGGCTTGGACAATGGACAAGAGGCCACACATGTTTCATTTTGGCAAATAATTATCCATGTTTTGCTCATATCCTAAAACTTTGTGTTAGTTTGAATAAATAGTGATGAACTAACCTAGTGGGAAAAATTTCAATTTTGGGCTGAAAAAAAGGGCACTGCTTGCTGCTTTTGGCCAGATTTATAATGAGAATCAAGAGCAAAAAGTGGAGCCTAGTGATACGAACATTATGAAGCTTGGTAAAAAAGGAAGAACCTGTATATTTGGGACCCAGAAAAGCATGGTTGCTGAAAGGATTAACATTAAAATGAAGCCAAGTACTTTTCATTAGAGTAATAGCATGCCTAAGGCACTTTATGGCTGAGATCCAAATCAGTCATCAAATGTCTCATATATTTAGAAAGTAATTACATCTTAAGGGAACTGTGTCTTCAGTGATTTCAGTGATTGATGGCTAGTAGTTCATGTACTGTTAGTAAGCATCTCAGGAAATGGCCAGAGGCCACTCACAGCAGACTCAATGGTGTGAAAGACTGCCATGAGAGCTGAAAGTCACCTAAGGAAGTGTTTCCACGTTGAATTCAGTGACCCAGACACTCAGAGACCTCAGCAACCAAGATCTAAGAGGGTCAGGCTACCGTTTGGAGTAGCAACAATCTTGGTCTTATCCACATAATGATACTTTTTCAAGCATGCAGAGTGCAAGAGTTATAGGGTACAGAGATTTTCATTCAGATTTTGAAAGAAGACTGGACTAGTCAACCAATTTGCTTCTGAGAAGGTGATGAGTAAAATTATAGGACTAAATTCAGAGCTGTAGTGGGGAGTCCAAGAATTTGGAGATACTAGAAATGCTGAATGTCTACTGAGAAAGCCACAGGCAGCAAGTGGAGCCAGTCCAAAAGGGAAGCTATCAGGGTTGCAACTGACAATGCCGTAGGACAGGGTTGTACAAGCCCTGCGGAGCTTACATCTCACCACCATATACACCAGATGCTGGGCAAGGTGCTACAGGATTTGACATTTGACCAATGGTTTTTGGCCTTGCTTTATTTTTATTCCTTTCTATTCCCTGTTCCTGTCTTTTGAAATGGGAATGTTTAACCTATATCATTTATTTTGTAAGTACTTAATTTTCTGTTTGATTTTTACAGGGGCTTACAGTCAAGAGTTTGTTTTGTTTTCTCAGAGAAGACTGGACATGAACTATTCAGCTATGCTAGAACTAGTAAGACTTTGGCAACTTTTGGCAAGGCATTCAATGCACTTTGCACGGTGAGAGCCTTTTGGAGCTCAGGGACAGAATGCTATGATTTCCATTTAAATCATCAACCAAATCTCTCATGTGTTTAGAGAGTGATTAGATCTTGAGGGCACTATATCTTCAGTGGATTCAGTGACTGATGACTTCAGTAGCTCTTGTTTTGGTAGGAGGTTGGCCCTGATGGATGGGTGGCTTACTGGAGGCAAGACCTGGAAATGTGATATTCTTGTTTATGGCCCTTCCCTTTGCTCTCTTTTTACTGCCTGCCACTAGGTGAATAGCTTTTCACCACCAGGCCCTTCTGCCATTCTGTTTCTGCACTAGAGGTAGCCAGGTTTGAACTGAAGCTACTGAAACTGGGAGCCAAATAACCTCACCTTCACTAAGTTACAAGTGTTGAGTGTTTTGATCCAGCAATGGGAAAGTTATCAACATACTATCTTTTGTCAAAGTCAAGAAAATAGGATGTGGTCTTGCACTTGTCTCCTCAATTGAAGAAAGTCATGAATTCCAAAAGGAAGATCCAATGCTTCAAGCCATCACCATCTACAGAATTCAGCCCTAATCCCTTGTTTGTTCTCAAAGGAATTATCTTACCTTTTTGCTTATTTCTAAGCACCTTGGATATATACATTGCTTCACACCCTTATTCATCATTGCAAACTCCCAACCAAGGTAAATCCCTGATTTTAATGTCATTTGCCTGCCATTAAAATAAAAGGCAAACATCATGAGAACTTTAGTAGCAAACACTTTTTACTACTAATATACTTTTAATTGTGTCAGATATGTCTTACAATGAATAGAAATTTGGTTAGTGCAACTTAATCTTTTTTTGTCACTGTTGGTATTTACATTTACTTCTAAATTCTGTTTCACAACTCAGTAATAGTTATAAATTTGGAAGAGAAAAAATATTTTCCCTAGTCTCTCCAAATATTACATGTAAAGAGAAATAGTTACAGAAGCAATAGTAAGGATTAGGATTTAATGAGCTTATACTATGTGGAAAGAATAATTTTATTTATTATTATAATGCTAATTTTCACCTGAGTGCTGTAAAGGAAAACTTTCAAAAGGATGTCAGTCAGACTTATGCTGATGTATATAATTTATTGCAAAATAGCAAGTTGGGTTGGACTCTGACTAGGGAGAAATAATCCAGGAAAATGCAATACTAATTCAAATTTCTAGTGGTTAGAAAGAATGTAAGAAATAATGCCAATTATTCCATATGCAATTAATCCATGTAGCTTGCCAAGGCTCAAGTGTAAACTAGAGATGCAAGAATGTGTTAGAAAATGTAGAGATAAATGACCATAAAAGAATTTCAAATTTAGATAAGATATGAATTATAAAGGCATGTATAAGCTACAGCAGCATTAAAGATTTTGAATTTTATCCAGAAAAAAATAGTACTCATTCCCTTTACCCTTTTGCTATTTTTCTGTCTTTCCTTTTGTTTCTTTTATCTTTCTCTTCTCTGGCTTTTTCCTTCTTTTCTTTACCCTAATCTACTCATAAACTAACATGTATATAAACTGAACATTTCTAAGATGTGTGGTACCTGCAGCTGCTTCCTAAGAATGTTTGCTTAAGAAGAAAGAACTTATTACAACCCTCTGAAACTGAGAATCTAGTAGATAATTTCAAGGAGCTAAAATAAACCCAATAAAAGTAGAGAAATAACATGAAACAGATAAGAGAAGAGAAGACTGCATCACAAGTTACATAGAGAATTAAATGAACATTTTTTTCCTTCATGCTAAGAGTAATGAAAGGTATCAAGCCTAGAGGTTATATGATTCATGACATTTCCTCTGTTTTCTCCCTTTTTTTCTTTTTTGCCAGTTTTTTCTCCACACTTAACTTCTTACATATTAAATATTAAAGCTAGTGATGCTTCAACCCTAGACAAAGAGGCTTTTTCCTATTTCCCATCTTCTCTCCTCCTGCCAACGCATCCATAGGAATGCCTCTTAAACTTGTACCTCTATTCCACAAGCTTTGCTTTAAAAAATTCAGCCTTAGATCTAACTGCATGTTAGATCTGTATTTTAATTCCTAACGAACACTTAAAATCATCCTGCCCATTCATTGACCATTGACCGACAAGGATGAAAGAGAAGTTTGGGGGTAGGAGGGTGCGTTATGTAGGTATCAGTGGCTGAGATACAGTGAAGGAAAAGTCTTTGATTAACAAAGTCAACATATTGGGAGACAAGAGATTAGACCTGCTTTCCTGAGACAAATGAAGCATTGGAAATTAAATAGCATGAATTAGGTGTTGAAATCTTTAAGTCAGATACCAGGTCTACATGTGTTTTTCATTATGAATCATTTTGAGATGAGGCAGAAAGGAGCTGTAGCTGTTGATTTTGGAAAAATGAGAAAAATAACATAAGATAAATGAAGAGGACAAATTTTTAAAAAATTGAGCAGTAGATCTTATACATCTATGGAGTAATCAGTGAAGGGATTAGCTCACACAATTGACTTAAAATATAAATTTTAATAGTGTATTGCAGTAGGAATATATTTTGAAATTTAGAAAAAAAAAGAGTGCTTTCCTAGAAGATAACTAGTTTTAATCCAGAAAATTTGAATAAGCCAATAGCTACAGAAGGGATAGAAAATGAATTTTAAGAATCCTACAACTTTAGAAAGAAGATATCTGACCCTCATGGGATCAGATTTTAATTCTTAACTATAATTATCTACTCTGCCAGAGACCAAGTACTAGACATTGACTGACTCTAAAAACAGAATAAATTTTCTCATAGTTCTGGAGACTGGAAATGAAGATCTAGATGCCATGAACGTAGTTACTCAGAGTACAAGATATGGGCATAAAAATCTCTCCAAATGTTATTAATACAAACCTTTCTTTTCAATGAACTAAGAGAGATTAGTAATATAAATATCTTGTGATTTTTTTCCTTTCCCCTTCCTTCCTTTCCCCTTCCTCTGATCCTATGACATTTTTGCAGACTAGACAATTTGTTACTTATTATTATTATAAATTGTAAGGAAAGAAAGATGGAACATCACTCTCTGTCAAAGAATAGAATTAAAAAATTCCCATTTTATAAGATAAATGTGAATTTAACAACAAAACTTAGACATATAAAAATAAAATTATGAGTCAATTTTGCAAAGGACCGTTACATTCACAAATAAAAAGCTGCTCCCAGCTATACATTAGCAACATATAATCAAAACAGGCTGACAAAAGTTCAAAATTGGTTAATAATTAGAAAATTTTAATAATTCGCCACATTAAGAAAAGACGTATCCATAGATGGAGCAGAGGTATCCGAAAAATTGTAATGTTTATTTACAGTAAGAAGGCAGCAAATTATAAATTAATAGATTTGTGGTTAATGGAGGGATGTTACATGCTTTTCCTTTGAAACTGCAAAAAAAAAAAAGATGAGATTCTCAACAGTGTATTTGATTTTTTGCCAGATGTAAATGGCAAGTCAGAAAAATATATCATAGTAACTAGAAATGAAAAAAGAAAAGTTATATCATTTACATAGGCCATAATTGTGTTGCTGAAAAGCCAACATACAAAATATCTATAAGAATCACTAAGTAAATTTATCAAAGTCATTGGATACAACAGAAATGTGAAAAAATATAAAGAACAAACACAAAAATGTATAATTTATAACTATATGAAAAGGAATCAACCTTTTTAGAAAAGGAGCAAAAGTTATGCAAGAAAAAAAAATGTTAGTATTCAGAGAAATGAAGGAAACCAAGTACCATAAAAGGCTATTGAAAACTGGTATGTTTAACAATTGAGATATCCATTATTACTCATTATTTATCATTGTTATTATTTCAATCTCTCAAGTGGATTCATAGATTCAACTCAACCCCAATAATATTCTTTGCCAAATTTACTTATTAAGTTAGATAAGCAATTTCTATAAGTTTCAAATGGACCAAAATGGCTGAGACCCAAAGCAACCTTGTAGAGAAAAAACACCAAGGTGAAAATTGAACTGCTATAATGTCTTTCCTTATAGCTGTTACTGTAATTAAGAGAGTGCTGATGTGATGTGGAATCAGAATGTCCCTCCACTGCCTTGTGGAAGATGATTCAGCCTTGGGGCCCTGTCATCACGGGTGGGTGAATCAGCAGCTGAGTGCAGTGAGGTGCCCCAGCATAGTTGGAGGTGGGCTGGACAGAGTTTGACCCAGAAGAATATGTCTCTGTCCGTGACTTCTGCCCTTTTTTCTCTGCTTCCTGACTACCCTGGCATGAGCAGCTCCTCTGCTGTTTTCTCCATGCTGGTGCGGTCTTGAGCAGCCAACCAAACAATCCAAAATAAGCTTCTTCTTTTTTTAATAGTGACTATTGGGTACTATGCCCAGGCAATGAAGCAAATGACTGAGACAAGTGCAATACACAGCAAAAATGAGCAATCAACTAAAGGAAAAGAATAGAGAATTCAAAAATAGATTTATACATATATTACCTATGCATTTGTTTAGTTTAGCAAAGGAAACACAGTTACACATAAACACACAAAAATATATAAACATATCTAGCAATATAGATATGTGTAGAGAGTTAAAGATACATCTAGTTCTTTTACTTTATTTGTCTAGAGAATCTAGAATAATGCATGCATACCAGCTTTTAGTTCAGTACTGCAAGAATCTTTCCCCCAGGGTTAGACATCATTTTAAAATGTTTAATTTAATGAGGGAAGAAGTATATATTTGTAGGCTATATTTTATTTCTCACCTAAAATTAATTTCCACATGTGTTAACTTTTGATCAATTCTCTATATATGATTTTGGAAATTAGCATATATATGTGTTTACATTAATTAAATCATTCAAAAACTTCTGCAATTATGATGTGCTATGTTAATACATGTATATTTACTTTGATATAATTATTTTAAAAATATAATCTTGAGGGCCAGGGATATAGCTCAGCAGCACAGCACCTGCCTGTAAGGCACTAGGTCATGAGTTAAATCCCCAGTACAAAAAAAAAAAAAAAAAAAATTGAAGACTCAAAGCTGTCTTTATACATTTTGTGGTTAGATGCATAGAAAACTTGAATAATGTACAGATACAACTAAGATATACAAATAAGTTTATAGAGTTAATTGGTTACAAGATCTATATATAAATATCAATTTTTCTGAAAATAAATCTAAATTACAATAAGATTAAAACATCCACCAACATCTAGGAAAATGCAATACAAATGATCATAGAAAAATATAGAATTAGTAAGATAAATTTTAAAAGTACTGAATTAAAGGGGAAATATAGTAGAGTGTGACAATGTCTATTATAATTAGATTTTCATTAGCCCTTTTATCAACTGTCCTAAAACAATAACATCATATGTACATTTAGAGTTTTCATTTGCTTGTGTAATTGCTTGCACAAATATGGAGAGAATTCTGAAAATCCATAAGTGATGGAATAATATTTTGTCTACTCTTCTATAATGTAAAGAGAAGTGAAAATAAAAGTTGTCTAAAATTATGTTTATATCTTACTTAGTTAAATACAAACATTATGTCACACAAACCAAAATCCATACAATGGTTTGTAAAAATTTTAACACAGAAGCAAAAGAAAAAGCACATTGTTAATCTGTTGTTCTATGAAAGCGGTAACCAAGGAGAAGAGCTTGGAGGCCAGCTGGAGAGATGCTTATACGTACTTGCATTTATCCTCTTTTTATTGCTGTGATCTATGGAGCAAATAGAATGTTTGCAATTTTTTCATCTAAAAATATTTTGAAAGGAAAAGCATTCTCTTCATGGATCAAATCTGCAGCCCTCTACTTTTTCCGTATAATCTCATCCTATACACATCCACACACCAGTTATTTCTTGTCTGCTTTCATTAACTTCTCCTAAAATTGGCCCAGCTATGCCAATTTCCCTTTATTGTAATGATTATTTACATCCTACACGTATGTGCATTGTGTTGAGATGGCTCTGCAGGCCACATTTCAAAAGGGATTCTGGTAAATCCTTTCCAATGACAACACTTTTATCTACTAATTTACCGCAGTTCATTGCTCTACTTTTGTTTACTTAAAGATTTCATCTCGGTTCCTCATGTTTTGCCAGTACCCAAAGGCACAGGTTTCTCTTGATGCATTCTAGTTTCCATACTACAGAGCTAATGGCTGGCTTGATTCACAAAAAGACAATGCTTTTACTGAATTACAAAAACACTAGATTTGATCCAAGATAAATGTTGAAGATTGCTTAGGGTCCTGGAAGGCATTAGACTCTGTGTGAAAAAACAGTCCTTCCTCTAAGTTAAAAGGAATCTGTTTGAACTTTCAAGTACACATTCCATTTTAGTGTACTCTGTCACCCTAAGATTTCTATATCTTAAGTTCACCTTGACAACTATAACCCTTTTCTCACTGGAGGAATTTCTTCTCTCTGGGAAGGCAAGTAGAACACAGACACTAAGATCACTCATTTTTCTCCCTTTGAAAGCAGTATTATTTTAAATTCCAGGCTTTCAAAATCAAATGGTTCCCAGACTTACTGAGGGTAGACACAGATTCATTTTGTGGTTCTTCAAATATGGCAGAGATAGTATAAGCTGGTGAAATTTCACCTAAAAAGCTCATTCCTTCTAGTTGCCCAAACAAATCTGTCTCACTGTACTCTTCCTTCAGCAAAGGGTGGGAGGAATTGTTCAACAGAAAAGTCCCAGTCTAAACCCGCTCTCTTCTCCTTTGTCCACAGTCACTAGTTTACTTTGGTTGTTTTTATATCTCTGCTGATTAACACAGGACTCTTCCTTCTGAGCTTTTTGTGTCTGCTTTTCTCACTGTGCTAATTCTTCCATTGTGTATCAGCCCAAGTTATTGTTTTCAAACACAAGAAACTCAAGCTTCTCAAATTCTACTGAAAGAACTTTGATGTTTTTTAGCATCTTTAGGAGAAAAACTAGAAATATCAATGCTATCAAATAATGCTTGAGTCCCTCCAAACTCTTTTCTACCCTGCTGTTTGATATTAATACCAATATTTTGCTAGCTTTGCTCTCTCCAGATAATGCAGGCCTCCCTGTGCACTGGGCTGCACTGCCTCCTTTTCAGGAGTTATTTTCTGATTCTGTTCTGCTGAGTGACTTCTATTTCACCATCTAGGACTCCATTCTACGTCACAAACTCTAAAAGTTTTCATATCTCCATTGGGCAATGGATGTTCCTCATAACACTGATTGGAGTTTTATTTTTGTAGGCATCTTCTTGCATTCTAACCATTTAAATGTCTTTATAAGCCATGAAGTTCTCACAGGCAGGAATGATAAACTCACAATCTCAGGTTGATTCCCTAACACAGAAAAGTTCAGACTGAGCTTATTTCAGTACTGTAAGAAAAAGTCAATAAATAGAATCTTGCTTGGAAATCAGGATTCTCAACATTCCTTAAAGCTTCTTGCTAAGACCTGATCAAGAAGGATAAGGAAATGAATCAAAGAGACACCTCTGTTATTCTGTTTAAGGAGCATCCTCCCATGAACCTCTCTTCAGTGGAAAATAACACCAATCTCCTTCATTTCAACTGTGTACTAAATAGCACTGCCAAAGAAGTCTGCTCTTCAACACTGAAAATTTGATTTCCAGACTATGAAATATCTCAAGTGCTTGGTTCCTTTCACCACTACTAAATCAAGGCTGTATTTTATTTTCCTCTTAAAATTTGATTTTACTCCAAGAGTCTTAGAGAAGCTACAATACTTTTACTAGCAAATTTGGTTTCAAAGTGCAAATTCTGCTATTTGTTTTGTCATAAAATGAGTGGCAGTTTCTGCCTCACTAAAACTAACATTAATCTATTATATTCATGGTGTATCATCTTAGAGAATTAACGTTTATAAATACTAAGGTATAATATGAATAGAGAAGTATTTATGTCTCATCTCATGTTTCAATTAAAGGATATGACACTTAGAAAGTATAAGTCATTTAGTAGGGTAGACATCTGTCCTAATTTTCCTGAAAGAAAGAGGATCACTAGTTGCAGGACTTTCTATTTTTAAAATATGAAATTCTGGAACAGATCAGGTAGAAAGGGTACTGTTATTTTTCCAAGGTTATATAATAAGTGGCATATATAAATTTCAAAAACAGTACTACACAAGCCCCCAAATTCTACATGCAATCAACCTGTTGCATATTTAATTTGGATTTATCCATAACATTTACTTCCATATTGCATATCACATTATGCAAATGATTGAAGTCTTCATGAGCAACAGAAATGAGAAGATTCTAGGGACATATTTTAGTGGAATTTTATATTATGAGTTAGTAGCATAGTCTGCTTTCTACTATAGATGTTCATCTTCTAATTACATGTCAAAAATTACTGGTATTTTTACTTTTCATATTAGCATAGCATATAGCTACTTAATTAGAGACTAGTTGTTAGGAATCTCAGAAACTGCTTTTATTGTGAAAAATATTTTTTGTAATATTAGTAAAGCTTTACTGCCACTCAGTGTGCCTCCATGTCTTCTCCCAAGCCACGCTCTTTTGAAATCAATTTTAAGGATTTTTTAGCATAAAGAGAAGAGAAAGAAATGATATTTACAGTGATTTAAAAAGAAGAGGAAAAAGTTAATGGAAGGGTTAAGGGGAAGCATTTCAAGACATGCACAGTAACGGAACTATAAAGATTTAAAGATGTCAGCATAATCCGAGTATAGTAAAGCACACATGTAACCCCAGCACTCTGGGAGGCTGAGGGTAAGAGGACCATGAGTTTCAGGCCAGTCTGAGCAATTTAGCAAGACCTTGTTTCAAATTTTCAAATGGGGTCTGGATGTAGCTAAGACTGAAGGCCGTGGGTTTAACACCCAGTACCACAAAACAGAAACGTTATATGGTATCAACATGTATCAATAAACCATTCTAGCAATGTTCCTCCAAAGGATGTATGGATTGATGTATTTAATCTTGTAAAATGTCCTCACTACCCTATCTATAGTTATAAATACATTGCTTCATGTATATAACTTCTAAAACTTGAATTTTTATTATATCTCTCATGGTGTACTTGATTAAATGCTACCTATCTGATCATATTTCCCATGGGTGTCAGATGGTAACCAGAAACATGATTACCTTAATATTAGAAAATATTGACATAATTGGAGAAAAATAATACAGCATTGTACGTTCAGTCAGCAAAAGGTAGAACAATATATAATGCAATTTAGACCAAGGGTTAGGAACTTTAAGTAAGTATATTCAGTCTGTGATTAGTTGTATAGTCCTAAAAACTCATCATGTAATTTTTCTTTACAAAATTTCCACTAGTAAAACAGGAAACACATTAATTGCTTTGTCCTTCTCATGAGTAAAGGATGTGGATCATTTATGTAACCACAGTGCATTCTGGGAAGGTGACTATGTGGTAAATGTGAATAAGAAGAGTGCGCAGATTGTAATAATTCAAAAATCCATATCCAAAGAGGAATAGCTACACTGCATACTAATTCTAAGAAATGGTGGGAGGCCTTGAGACAGTATGATTTGGTCACAGATCAGAAAAAGCATAGCTTACTTGGTTGATAGTTACATATTCTCCAGTTTAAGTAGGTGTACACACTAGAGTTACTTACACTTTATTATGAGTACATAAACCTTAAAGATCTCACTAAAATGTAGATTTTAATTGTGATATGCTGTGATTCAGCTTGCATGTTGGCATTTCTAATAAGCTTCTGGTAAGATTAAGAGTTCCGGCCAAAGATCAAACTTTGAGTGGCAAAAGAGAATTCTGTTTGGCTTCTGCCGTAAGTAAAGGGTTGATAAAGTTAAAAGGCACCAGGACTGTCATTCTGACATTACAGTAAAAGACTGATTTGGATTTTGGATAAATGGTGTCTTAGTCTGTTTAGTCTACTATGTAGAAGGCTATAAACTGGATAAGTTAAAAATAAGGGAAACTTATTTGTCCTAGTTCTGGAAGCTAGAAGGTCTAAAGATCAAACTGTCACCAGATTGCTATCTAATAGAAACCCTCTTTCTGCTGGTCACTTCATTTCACTATACACTGTAGTAGATACTATCGATCTTTCTTCCCAGCTCTTCTCTCTAACTGTCTAAGACCTAATCAGTTCCCCAAGACCTCAGTTGTGAAACCATCAATTTGGGAATCAGAATTTCAACACACGAATTTTGGGAAGACACAAATATTTAGACCACTGCAGAACAATCTTAAATGAAATAAATACAATGACAGAAAGCTACAAAATAATTTTTTCCCAAAAGATAATGAATCAAAAAGAACACACTGGAAAAGACTTTAGGTAATTTGCAATTGAGAAAATTTTAAGATATAGAGAACAAAAAGGTAACCTATTACAAAAAAAGGAGGAGATAAAAAGAGGAAGAAGAGGAGGAAGAAGAAGGGAAAAATCAAGGCTGAGTGGGTGGTGTCCAAAATTTTGTGGGGGAGAAGAACACATTTAAGCGAGTTTTTCACAAAACAAACCAAGATCGGTAGAGACAGACACAGCTAGGTCAGATTTAAGGCCTGGAGGTGAAGGAGAACTTTAAGAACTGAGTGGCAACATCTGCACCAGTTTGAGAAGCACCAAAACTGTTCAGAGGAATGGAAAGGGCGAGTAAGATGTTTTTCAGAGAGTGGAAACGCAAAGAGGCAAAGAAAAGAATCACCATGGTGATTAAAGATCATGTTTTCGAGAAGAGAAGAGAAAAACAGACAGCAGAGGAAAGATCGTCAGCATCCGCTGGAAAGGAAAGAAGACCCAAGGAGAATAATCCAGAGAAGCAATTAGACCAAAAGGCTGGCAGGTGGATTGATGTTATCTGCTGTACACTGAAATGAAGTGACCAGAGAAGTCCGTGTAGGAGTTGAGAAGGAAGAGATCCTGAGTCGACACCGAATGCAAAAAGGGAAGAAAGGGTTCCAAAAGGAAGGAAAAATAGAATTTAAAGGATGTTTTTGCAATCCAAATGAGCTATTTTCATGACTCACTATTTAAAAGAAAGAAGATGACCTCAGTTGGAATTTTGGTAAATCCTAACAGACTTGTTAAAGACTGTTGGGAAGGGGTTGCATCACAAGAATAGAAATGATTTTCAAAAACTGGAAAGAGTAACATAAATAAAGAACGTGGTGAAATAAATTTTCAGAGTAAATAGTAAAGACCAATGAGTAACCAAGTGGAAAACAGTACACAGAACTGAGCAGAGGCAAACTGAGAACACTCATGTAGGGGAGCTGGTAAGTTTCCACCCATCTGCACCACAGACATAGTGGGCGCTCCCTACCTCTTGCCCTGAGGAACACAGACAGACCTTTCTGTCCTTGTAAGCTCTTCTCCCACCTTCTCACCTTCCTTCATTCACTCATTGGTTCATTTGTACTTTCACAGATTATGTTTAAACTTTGGGCTGATGTGTGATAATTATACAACTCTATAGGCTACATTTTGATATAGTTATACATGTATCATGTATAACTATAAGGCTAGTTTAGCACTTCTGTCTCAGAAATTTATCATTTCTTTGTGTTGGGATCATTTCACGCTTCTACTTGTTTATAAAATATGTAGTCAACTATCTTAAGCTACTGTTACCTAATTGAGCTTTATAATAAAAGCCTATTGTTCCTGTATCTTGGTACCTGTTTTCCAACCTTTCTGACCTCCTCTCCCTCCTACCATTTCTATCATCTAATGAGCACTATTCTACTACTCTCTGCTTTTATTAATCAACTTTTATGACCTCTACATAGGCAGCATTTGTTTTTCTGCTATTTCACTTCACATGGCTGCCAGCTAATGCTACTCATATTGTTGTATTTCGTTATGACATTGTTCATTCATCCATCTATGAACACTTTGGTTTACTCAGTATCTTAGTTACTGTGAATAGTGTTATAATAAACACACAAATCTGGGTGTTTTTCAACATACCAATTTCAGTTCCCTTGGTATATACTCAGTGATGGGATAGCTGAATCATGTGGTAGCTGTATTTTTGATTTTTTGAGGAACCTCCACCCTGTTTTTTATAATATCTGTACTAATTTAAATTCCTATCACCAATATATAAGAATTTCTCTGTCTCCAAATCCTCTGCAGGATTTATTTTTGTGTTTTTGACAATAACCAGATCCTAAGAGAAGACAAATAAACAATCTAACAAAGACATTAGAGTAGATAGAACTGGTATGCAACTATCGTTTTGATTTGCATATTCCTGATAATCAGTGGTGTTGAGCATTTTTTCATGTACTTATTGGCTATTCATGTATATTATTTTGCAAATAAAAAACCCAATTTAAACCATTGGTTTACTTTTAGTCATATAGGATTTGTTCCATTGAGCCTTTTAAGTTTCTGTGGCATAGGTGGCAACCTTATGACATGTGTCACAGTGGGCACGCAGAGTCCTCTCTGTCACCATATGAACCAAGCATATGAGTATTTACAAACTAAAACCTCACTATTCATGTATAATTGCAGTGTTGTCACTTTGTGATAAGTGGGTTGCAGTTTGGGCACTTCATCTCTGAAACTTTTGCGATCACTGTCTGAGTTCTGAATATGAATTTGTATATAATTTGCAGCGGTTTTCTTCCACTCTGCAAGTTATCTCCTTACTCTATTGATTGCTTCTTTATGAGTTTTACTTACCTTACTTGTGCTTTTGAGGTCTGACAAAAAAAGAAACAATTGCCTACAGCAATCATTTTTAACTTATTTATCAGTAATATATTGATCACACATCAAGGTTGGGGGAAATTTTATTAAGTTGACTTAGAAAGATTCTTGGCCAAACTGGGCTATGCCCAACTGAAAATAAACTCCAAGGGCAATGCTGCAAAATAAGGGCTGGTTTAGAAAAGGACCGTCTGACCAGAGCTTGGTAATGGAAAGAGAGAATCCTGTATAAATGCTCAGCGCTGCTTAGTTTGCTTCACCCCTGCTTGTTGTTCCAGTATATGCCCTCACCATTTTTCTAAAATCTTTTCCTTTTCAACCATTGACAACTAAATACTAAAGCCTTTCTCTTTCCCCTTCCTCTGCAGATCCTAAGAGAAGACAAATAAGCAATCTAACAAAGACATTCAAGTTATTAAAGTAAGCCTTCTTAGTAGTTTCACACCATTTCTTATGAATATTTTGATAAGATCAAGTAACATGTATTTCCAAGTCATAAAGACCAAGTCATGTTCAGAGAATCCCAGAGGCAAATAGCTTTATTTTAAAGGTGTTTTCAGCTGTGTGTACTTCCTGGAAAAAGATCAAACCTATGTGACAGGAAGTCCAATAATTTTCATACCTCTAATCAGGGCTGGTGAACATCCAAGTCGGTCATTACTCAGTGTTCTCAAATCTATTTCAGAGTTTATCAGAGAAAGAAAGGAGAAATTATCCAAAAGTAAATAAAAATTTGAGTCATTATTGGATATAGTGTGCACCACTACAGAAATTTTGGATAAATGCAGAGAAACAAGAGAAAGGTAAAATGTCTAGCATGCTTAGTGTTATGGATTGAAAAGTGGTGGTCAACTTAATGCCAGCTGGATTACATCAATATGGTGCTGAGAATAGATGTTTCACCTGAGGAAAGTTACCAGCATAAATGGAGACATGGAGAAGGAGAAGTTATTCACATTAGTTGCATTAAGGTGTTGAGGCGTTGTGGGTTCTCATACGAGTAGCTGTTTGGGCCGTTGGTTCTCCTGGAGGAGCTCTGGTCCTCACATTGAGTATTGCTTCCTGGCTCCAGAGAGGAAGACATGTGCAACTTGGTCTCCAGGATGAATTCGTCACGCTGGCTTCCTGGCATACAGTCGACTGTGCTTGTCGTCAGAGGAGCTCGGGGCCTCTGTGTTGCTGAGGATGGCTGTAATGCTTTCCAGAACAGCGCTGTCTTTGTTATGAGTGTGACTTCTGGCTCCAGAATAGAACCATCAACCTACCAGCACAGCTCCTTCACCCTGATGGCACAGACTTTCTGGCTTTCATTGCTGACCTTTGGGCCTTCCCAGCATAGATCTGTAAAAGAGGCTGGCGTGAGTCCTTCTTGTGGGCTCTAGACCTCCAGCTGGACTTGTGGGAGGCACTGTCGTGAGCTCTGGGTCTTCATTTGAACACATGTGGGACAGTGCTGTGGGATTCAGGCTTTTGGCTAAATATTCTATGTCTTTAGTGATGTGGATAGATTTCCTGCATGTTCTGGTGTTAACTCTAGGTGACCATCATAAAAATAATATTATAAACATTATGTCCTTATTCTAATTGTTCTCTGTATGACCCATGACAAATACACTTAGTACAAAAGGCAAAATAATCAAACTTTGATTGTGATTGTAAAAATAATTTTCACAAAATATCACCATGCCTGACATCTCTCATAATAGTCAGCCAGTTATCACATGATGATAGTTATTAAAAAAATTAAAAAGTATTCCTGGAAATTTTATCAACTTATGAGTTATAGAAAAAATAATTCACATAAAATTAAGTAAAGGACTCTTCTTGGAGAAGTGGAATAAAAAGCAGAGTAACACTGAACATAATTTTCAAGTTGAATTGCTTTAAGAGTCAAGTTTCCAAGCTTGTTACTAGTAGCCTTTTCTGTTGGTAGGAGGTTTACAGGATGGGAAAGAGAAGAAAAACATTCATGTTTTTGGAATAAACATGATAATGCATTTCCTTTGTGATTTATCTGAGCATGAAAAGAAAATAGTTCTGCAAAACTAAGTGGGAGCTTTGTGTTAACGTACTCATTGTCAAACAGCAAATTGTGTACTAAATTTGGCGAATTTGAATCTTGTTGTTCAAACTGGAAATCATATATATATATATATATATATATATATATATATTTTGCAGCATGAACAAGGTGGAAGCCTCATTTATAGGCTATCACTGTTGTGTATTAGCACAATATTTTTGTATTATTTCCTTCCAGTGTGAATCTCAACTGTTGGATATGAAACTATTTTCCTTTGTAACAGGCGTATGGCTCACAATATGCATAAATTACATCTCTTTATCAATAAAAGTTTTAATTACATATTACCTACTTAGAAGCCATAACAGGCTTAAATAAGATATTGATAAAAAGCTTGTTACTTCAGTGCAATTCCTCTAGATAATAGTGTCATCCTTCCTCATGTTTCATAGCCGAAAGATCCTGAGTAGCTAGAAATAAGCCAAAGAGAAACAGGTCACTTACCAGGCATTGAACAAAGTGGTTATTTTTACCTTCTATCTCCAAATACAGTCTGTAAAATATTTTCCATGGCAATGAAGTTTACAGTCTTTAAAGACTAGAAACTCACTTCTGTGCAACTCAGAGCAATAAGAATTGCTATGTACTCTCATTTGAAAAGATATTGTAGCCATGTGGTTAAGACAGCAGATTTTCAACATGCAGGTCTGACCTCTGGTCAACCTTTTCTCATGGACCAACATTCATTTTGAAGGAGGTGCATTCTTTCATCCATGTTTCTCAAATATCAAGGTCTGATGACAGCACCGTCATGTTCACCATAATACTGTGTCCAACACTTTGTAAGTAATTCTGATATTTTTGCCTGTTTATTACATTAGTGAAGGCCCTTGACCAATTGGTTTAGTAGCCCCGTTGATAAAAGGAGAATATGACATCACCCCTTTTTCTCCATTTCCATGTTGATAGAACATAGCTATTAAACCAAATATTCCTACTACAGAATTACTGATTTAATAGAGATCAGTTTAGGAAACGTTTTGATCCCATGAAAGGGAGAGTTCAAAATGTATTTTATGTGGAAAGCGATAAAACAGTAAAGTGGTATGACATTTTAAAATAATCTTTTTGGCTGCCATGTGTATAAAAAATCCTGAAGGGAAGAAGACTAGAAGGGCAAGGTCTGAGGAATCTGTCATAGTGACTGAGGCAAAAGTGATGGTGGTGACTAGGCAGAGACTCAGATAGATTGGAAAATGCACTGGATGCAATTGACAAAGTTATTGGAGGTTTGATATTGGAAGAACGAAATGTTAAATATTGTGGGTATTTTTATTTAGCTCAGACCATTAAAATAAGGCTTCCATTTTATGAAATAGAAATGACACTGAGAAAAGCAGATTGAGGAAAAAATGAAGCATTCTCTGGACTTGTTAAATTTGAGATACTTTCCAGATACCCATGATGAGCTGTCAAGGAGGCTTCTGAACATACAGGTTTGATGATTAGGAAAAGGGACAAATCAGAAACAATAATAACAATAAAAATCCAAATTACTGGCTTATACTTGGTATTTTAAAGCCACTTGATTGTGTGAGCTTAACCAGAAAGCAAGAAGGGAATCAAAAGGTCAGACTTTTAGAGGTTGAACAGACGTGAGTGAGTCAGCAGGGGAAAATGACCCGAAGTAAAGCAGAAGATCAGAGGTACATGTGGTATCATGGAAACCCAGAAGGGAAAGTGCTTCTGAAGTACAAATGGGAAGCAGTGTCAAGTGCTGTCAAAAAGACAATAAAGGAGTTTCCATGTGAAGCACCAAGTGTATCTCCTGACACATAGTAGGAACACACTGTTATTTCAGTTAGTGAGCATAGATACAGCCTTAGGGGTCAGTCTGGATGAATATAAATTCTTCCTCTGTTATTTTATATCTGTGTGACTTTAGGCAGTGGTTTAGCCTTCTCAGTATCTGTTTCTACCCTTTAAAGTGAAAGCAACAATAGCACCTATGTCAGAGGTATGCAGCTAACACAATATAATTGATCAATAAATTTTATGGGGGCCAGGGGTTTAGCATAGCATCGTAAGCACCTGCCCTGGCAAGCGTGAGGTCATGAGTTTGGTCCCCAGTATACAAATAAATAAATTTTATGGATATTCTTATTTATTTTTCTCACATTATACATCTTAAAATGTGCTCAAGTGATTATAAGTTCATTTTTATCAAGTACTTTTTTATTTTTACCTGTTTCAAAAAATTGACATTATTATGAGCACCATGTGTTGATTCAACACACATATATATTTGTCTCCTTGAATATTATCCTTTCCATATAGCAGAAACATTTAGAATCCTTGTTTCTAGCTTTTGTATATAAAAACTAACCAGCATTCTACTCTCAACTTGTATGACATCAGTGACACCTATTAGTTTTAACAACATGACTCCTTCCTCTAATAATTATCACTAGCCAACACCACTTAAACAATGAGGCAGAAATACTAAAAAAAAAAAAAAAAATCACCCTTCTTATTTTTCTCCAAACCTTTTATTCAGATTTTACATATATATATTTGTCAATTTTTCTCTCCCTGGAGAAAAATATCTAGCATTTATAAATTAAAGGAGAAGTATAATTGGTCTCACAGTTTCAGAGGTTTCAGTCTATGTTTGCTTGGTCTCGATGCAGGGACATCACGACAGAAAGGTGTAGTAGAGCACAGATCATGGCATCCAGGAGACAAATCAGCAGTCCAGGGGAAAAGCAGCAGTGAGAGATACACCCTCCAAAGGCGCACCCCAGTCACCCACCACCTCTAATTGAACTTCACCTCCCACAGCACGTTTAGTCCGCGAATGAATCCACTTTCACGATCCAGTCATGTCTTAGTCCAGTCAGGTTGATAGTTAAGATTAACGGGCATAGTGTCTGAGTGAGACCATGGGGTTCTTGTCTTCTATGCTTTGCTTATTTCACTGAACCTTATCTTCTTTTAGTTCATCTATTTTTTCATGAATAATAGGATTAATCCTTTTTGAACAGAGCTACAGGGTATTTCGTTCCATGTGCACATTTTCTGCGGGTATGCATGAGTTGATGGACACTGAGGATTTCTCCATTTTGTGGCCAGTAGAGACTGCTACACCAAAGGTCCAAATGCAGCTGTCTCCTCAGCAGACTTATTTGATTCCCTTTGGATATATAGCCGTACAGGGATTGATGATAGCTTTGTTTCTAATTTTTGTACAGAATCACCATATCTTTCCCATGGTGCATGTACTAAAATATAGTTCTACCAACAACATGCAAAGGTCCCTTTTTCGCTACATCTTTTCTGTCACTTACCTATTGTCTTTAATGATAACAGCCATTTTAATTGAAGTAAGGTGATATCCATTTGTGGTTTGGCTTTTTATTTCCCTGATGATGTGATATTGACTATTTTTATGTAATGTATTCAGGGGAGTTAATAAAGTATGTGTCTTTTATGCCTAGCTTATTTCAAATAGTTTAATATCTTCCAAGCTATCCATTTTGGCTCAAAGAAAAGAATTCATTTAACGTAGTGCTGAAATGAAATGCAGGAATGCATGTATCTCCTTGATATATATTTCATCTTTTTATGTGTATATTACCCAGAAGCAGCCTTGTTGGATCCCATTATAAGTCTATATGAGTTTGCTGAAAACTCTCCCTACTGTTTTCCATTGTGGTTGCACTGTTTGCATCCCTACCAATGCTGTACTTAGGGTCTCTTTCCACCACATCCTGTCCAACACTTAGTATCACTCATCTTCTTGATGACAGCCAGTCTAACAGGTGTGACATGATGTATCACTGTGGTTTTAATTTATATTTCTCTAATGATTAGATATTGAAATTTTTTCATTTATTTGTTGGCTTTTGAATTTTTTCTTTCTTTCTTCGAGAGATGACTTTGAAGTTTTCACTTTGTCCACTTATGCTACCATAATAAAATACTACAGAATAAGTAACTGATGATAAATAGTAGAAATGTATTGACAAGCTTCTGGATGCTGGGACATCCAAGATCCTGGTGCTGGCATGTTTATTGTTTGATGAAGGCTGATCTTTACTTCCAAGATAGTGCTGTGTTCTCCCATGGTGGAAGGAAAACGGATAAAGGGCCAAGTGCTCTGTGAAGCCTCTTTTGCAAAGAGTTTAATGTCATTTACTTGGAAGGTGCCTTCGTATCTCAATCACTCCTTAGGGAGCAACCTTTGAATACTATCATACCAGTGATTAATTTTCACCATATAAAATTGTAAGGGGATTTAGCCCACAGCAAGATATTTTGCCTATGTTTTAATAGTGTTTTTAGAAAATTTTTATAATGAACTTTTGAGTTTCTTGTATATTTTGAATATTATTTACACAGAGAACAATTAGAATAAGGACATGGAGTTTATAATATTATTTTTATGATGGTCACCCAGGGTTAACACAAGAAAATGCAGGAAATCTATCCACATCACTAAAGACATAGAATATTTAGCCAAGGGCCTAAATCCCACAGCAATGTCCCACATGAGTCCAAATGAAGACCCAGAGCTCACAACAATGCCTCCCACGAGTCCAGCTGGAAGTCTAGAGCCCACAAGAAGGACTCATGCCAGTCTCTTTTACAGATCTGTGCCTGGGAAGGCCCAAAGGTCAGTGGTGGAAGTTAGAAAGTCTATGCCAGCGGGGTGAAGGAGTTGTGTTGATAGGTTGAGGATTCTACACGGGAGCCGAGAAGTCACACTCACCACAAAAACCAGGGCTGTCCTGAAAAGCACCACAGCCATCCTCAGCGACACGGAGGCCACGAGCTCCTCCAACGATAAGCACAGTGGAGTAATGCCAGGAAGCCAGAGTGATGAGTTCATCCTGGAGACCAAGTGGCACACATCTTCCCCTCCGGAGCCAGGAAACAATGCTCGATGTGAAGACCAGAGATTCTCCAGGAGAACCAACGGCTCAAACAGCAACACATAGGAGAACTCACAATACCTCCACAAACTAACGCCTTGACACACTAATGTGATGCACTAATGTGACGTACTAACATGAATAGCTTCTCCTTCTCCATGTCTCCATTTATGCTGGCAACTTTCCTCAGGTGAAACATTTGCACTCAGCACCCTGCTGATGTAATCCAGCTGGCGTTAAGTTGACCACCAGTTCTTAATCCATAACATCTTCTTATCAAGTGTACGGTCTGTAAACACAGTAGTTCTTCCATCTTTGCAGGAGATTGTTTTTAGTATTAAAATCTATAGCTGATGAAGTTCTTTACATGAAATGGCATAGTGTATAATCTATGCATGTTGTCCCTATGCCTCAAGTCTTTTCTAGATTTTTAATACTGTATCTAATTCTTACTCCTTTGTTTAAGGAGTGATAGCGAAAATACTTGTGCATGTTCAGTAAACATGCAACTTTAAAAAATATTTACTCATTGTAATTGATTGAATCTGTGGATTTAGAATACTAAGATATGAAGGCTGACTGTATTTTCTTCCAATCCATAGTTGTCTCTCTACTCTGTTGATTCTCTCACCGTGCAGAGGCTTAACTCAACATAATCTCACTTGTCTGCTTTTGCTTTTGTCTGTACTTTTGTGACCAGTGCTGTGGCCTTTACCCACTATGTTTTTTTCAAAGTAGCTTTGAGGTTTCAGGTCTTACTTTTAAGTCTTTAATCCAGTTTGAGTTCATTTTTGTATATAGTATGAGATAACAGTCCAGTTTCATTCTTCTGCTTATAGATACCCACTTTTAAATAATGCAATTATTTTTATTATTTGGAGTGTTGATGGGACACAGAATTCAGTCCAGATGGTTCTAATGAAAAACCGTTAAAGTATCTGCCAAAGTACAGGAACTGCAAAAGTAGGAAGACATGGATGGTGTGGTACCCAGAGACCAGCTGCAGTGAAAAGTCATTTCTACCCATAACTAAAGTGACCCGGGAAAGAAATGTTGTTAACAACATTCACTGAAAATTAGAATTGAGAACAAGTGGCTTTCTAGTGGGAAAGAGCACCAGGGATGAGATGCTAATAAGCTGAAGGGGATGGGAGGAAATGAAGTAGTTTCTGTTTACCTTCCTATCCCAGTCTGCTAGGATCTTTGGGTGATCCTAGAGAGAAGTAAGCTGGAATAGGAGCCATGCTGAGCCAGTTACAGAAATTAACTTTCTAAGGCCCAAGTGGGATTAAGGAGGCCAAGAGAGATCACACATACTTTGATGTTTCCTACTGTTTTCATAACCAAATCCAGTAAATAATATTCAGATGAGGATGGTGTTTTGCAATCTCGGGATCCCCTTTCCGTGCTGTAACCTCTCCATGGTTAGCTGTACCAGTTTCTCAGTTGTGCTTTATGTTACCAGTGTTTCACAGACATCAGACCACACGGTGTCTACTTGGTG
Organism: Hydrochoerus hydrochaeris; assembly: GCA_004027455.1. Taxonomy (NCBI): domain Eukaryota; kingdom Metazoa; phylum Chordata; class Mammalia; order Rodentia; family Hydrochaeridae; genus Hydrochoerus; species Hydrochoerus hydrochaeris. The sequence continues at coordinate 89,133 of PVLA01004311.1, read as the reverse complement.
TTTTCCTTACAACTTAAATATATGTATGTGTGTGAGTTGACAAAGTATTTGTGAGCTATATAAATTAAATGTATTTCAATGATTCAAACTCTCCTGGAAAAAAAGCCAAAAATTCTGTTTGTTTCCAAGATTTGGACTGAGTTTCTTCGTTTGACTACATCCCACAAGAATGCCTTCACTCGTAGCTTTTACTGGAAACTTCTAAATTGTTGACACTATGGATTTTAAAAAATAAACAGATGGGCACATCTCTATGACTTCATTTTTTGTTGAGGATATAAATCCTCAAAGACAAAAGACAATGTCTTTCTTTGCTGGATGTGTTTTAAATAGAAGAATTTGTCAATGTCATTTTATCTATCTATTCTTTGCCTGCCTTTGACGTTTAAGAGTTCTACAGCTATGATGGAAAACTATTTAATCATCATTCTAGGTCAGTTAGAATTTTTAAAAGAAAGAATTTTTAAAAAAAGATTTAGAGATCAAGATGCCTGAAAATATGAGACTGGTGAAATTTGACAACCATGGCAAGATAAATAAAAATTATTTTTAGTGAAATAGTTTATTTCTTATAAAAAGCCTTTTTTTTGTCATTTTGTATGCTTGAAAAAGGCATTTTACAGACTTGAAAAAGGCATTTTGCATACAGTACTACTAGACTTTGGCCAGGAGATAGTTTGTTTAGAATGTTGTCCCTCCTTTAATCTGGACAAATTCAAACAAAATTATAGCTTTCCAGGTTCCCTTTAATTTCCAATGATTTTTGTTGAAAAGAACCTCAGAAAATACTGCCTCCATAACTCCTAATTTTTATACAAGGCAGTTTAGAAACCTTTTTATTTAAGTAAGTCAGAAAAGTACTTCACTCCCTTAGGCACAAGTATGAGATTAACAATATGTACCCATACACATAAAAACCACCATGTTCTCAGTTCAAGACACTTTTTAAAATCATGAAAATCAGTTAGTTTCATATCATGAGCTACTATACACTATTTTATCATGTTTAAATGAGATTTTATCATTTTGATTCCATACAATAAGCTACTATATACTTTTATTATTTTAAATGATTCTTACATGGTATTTTTTTAAAAATTAAATTTTTGCATTTTCCTTTAACACCCTGGAATCAAACCCAGGACTTCATACAAATGCTCTACCATTGAGCTATATCCCCGGCTCTTAAATTTATCTTTGACTGGTACATAAAAGCATAAAAATTGTACATATGGCAAGTACTGTTTGATGTTTTGATACATGTATGATTCATTACATAATGATTAAATTAGGTTAGATGTGGCTGTTTCCTCAGACATTTATCTCTTTGTTATGAAAACTTTCCTAATCATCTCGTATGGGCTTTGTAATGTACAATCACTATTGTTACTTATAGTCACCCTACTATGCAATATAGCACACTGGAGCTTCCCAAATAACTGTAACTTAGTACCCACTGATCTTTTGTTGTCATGGAACTCTACTATCCCAAAAGGGATGCTAACTTTAAATTGCAAATATAGGATCAGAAAGAACAGATCTTTATGGATGTATGATCAAGAATGGTAAACATAAACTGAGCACAGAGGGACATGGTCAAGTTAAGAAGTGACAATAGTTTATGTAATGTATGTTTTTCCTATTTTTTTCTATTCAATCAAAGTAATTTTCATCCAAAATAATTTGATTAACTATAAATATTGAGGAGAATTATTGGTTGGTGGTGGGCTGATGTCAAAATCATATAATACATGTCAAGCACTTATGTATGTCACGTTTTCTCTACAGCAAGTATAGGCATATTAAAGAGATAAGTAACAAACAAAAGGTTAGATATGACTATTGTTAAGATGTGTTGTAAGAATTCATAGAGTAACACATATTCAATTAGTCTTCATAAAGTAACTGAGATTTGAGCTGTTACCAGAGCAAGATAGAATTAGCCAGTGTACAGATCACATAAATAAATTTTATTTGGAGGAAAATGCTCTAAAAATGAAGTATAGAGGCTTGGTTTGGCTTCTACAATATTTTTAAAGTAATAACTGAGATTTAGAGTTTGACTATTACATATAATATTCTCTTTGAATACTAAAAGCCACCCTTATCAATGGGATCAAGTTTCATGCCTTTTAAACTATTCAAAGCTGGCCAGATAATATGTGTTGCAGAT